>JAOBAT010063896.1:0-10240 GCA_026413305.1 Hydrozoanthus tunicans
AACTCCGCGATCGAAATGAAGATGTTGGGGGCAGGAGCTTTCCAGTTCATAACACTGATTCTGATCTGTTTTGGTTCGGCTACAAGCAACGAGCCTCAAGCGAGCTCAGTTCAGACAAACAAAAGAAGTCAAACATCCCACAGCAAAGTACAGCACATTTATAATTGCCATGGCTCGAGACACGGACAAGGGCTTTTCGCCTTTCTTAAACGGCTCAAGAATGAGATTAACCAAAAATTGACCAACTTGGACGACAAAATTAGTGTCTTGGAGAGGCAAACAAAGAACAACAGCCAGAAAATTGAAGCAAAGCTCAACAAACTAAGCTTGACAAAACTTGACCCACTCGATGTAAAGCTGAGTTTGCTACTGAACGGAACGGAAAAGTTAAAAGAACAGTATCGCTCCTCGAAAAGTAAGATTACGTTTTTCAAAATGTCAGCCCTTTTTTCTTAGGTGAAAGATATAGGCGAAAAAATCCCAGGCGTGCACGAATAATTGCAAGTAGTTGTTTGAAATTTCGAAACTGTTTGAAGGTTTTTTTAGCATAAAGTGTTGAACTTCAAAACCAGAGCAAGGTGTTTCATGTTTTAATCATCATCAGTATTACAAATTGCGGTAGGGTGCTATTAACAATTGCGACAGGGTGCTATTACAAATTGCGACAGAGTGCAATTAAAAATTGCGACAGGGTGCTATTACAAATTGCAACAGAGTTCAAGTACAAATTGCGACAGGATTCTATTACAAATTGCGACAGAGTGCTATTACAAATTGCGATAGGTATTACAAATTGCAACGCTATTACAAATTGCGACAGTACAGGATACATTCAAGATAAGTCAAGTCATGCAGGTGTTGTATTCAGGTCTTCGCTGTACTGAAACTTTCTTGCAAATTTGACAGTCTAATGTGGGATGTTATCCGTAAGAGAGTTAGACATTGTTTTAAAAAACCATCTAACTCAATCCGTGCTGAATTGTATATGCGCTCGGTTTTGTGTTTAAAAAATTTACCACCGTAATTAAGCTAGATTAACTTACACTTGATAATGGAACCATGTTGGTATTGAAACCGTCAAAATAAATCATTTCGCTTAAATTCCACCTTTTTATGTTTTTCAAAATATCTTTTAATAAGGGCTGGTCTAATGTTAGCAATAAGAAGTAATAATAACAGGTCTTTTATGCATTTTACGTCCAATGAAATATTGGTTAAAAATTATGTGGGTTCACATTGTACTTTTCAGATAGCTGCAAGTCTGCATCGCCACTTGGTGCTGCGTTAGGAGGGAAACTACCAGACTCCAGTTTCACTGCTACTTCCGTCTGGCCCGGTTATGCTTTCAAACACGGCCGTCTAAACAACAAACCGAGAGGATGGTGTCCTAGAACTAGCAGCAACACCCCAAACGACTATCTGCAGGTGGATCTAAAGAAAGTCTATAAAGTGTGTGCGGTGGCTACACAGGGAAATCCAAACGAAAACGAGTGGACTACAGCGTTCAAACTGCGTTTTTCTCTGAACAACATCAACTGGAGCGTGTACCAGGTGAACGGTGTGGAGAAGGTAAGTAAAGGTTGTTCTGAATACGAAATGTTTTTGCAACAATCTTTCTTTTGGCGTTTTTGAGAATGACTACACCTGTTTCACTGGAGGCGAACCTCCCCAAAGTGAGTGACATCTTCAAAATTCTTCACCTTTTTGTTATTCATAATATTGTCTTCTCCGTTTTCCATTTTAAAGACTTTTTTATAATTGGTTTTAATTGCAGATGAATTTTTCCATTAAAAAACACCTGCCGTAAATAAGAAAGGGCAAAGATTCAATAAACAAAAGCACATACTAATCTTCGTAGATGCAAAGAAACTTATTCACATTTTCGTAGATGCAAAGAAACTTATTTTATCCCGCCAGTTTTATATGAAGGCATTTCTAAAACCCCGTATTACTTTTGTGTTTCGCAGATTTTCAACGGGAACAGTGATGCAAACTCAGTGGTGAAGAATGTGCTGCCGACCCCTGCAAGAACCCGATACGTTCGCTTCATTCCGACATCAAAAAAGACTTGGCCTTGTCTGAGGGTGGAACTCTATGGATGCAGTCACTGGCGCTGTGGCCGTTCAAACTGATATATTTGAACAATGAGTTAGATAAAACAATCACTTCGTCACTTAATATTCTTAAGGGTGGGGCTTGCAGTCTGTCTTTAAAACAAAAAGTTAGGTTGTTAAGAGAATCAAAATCTCTTGCAGCTTTAGCTTAATTAAATGAGGTGTCATTTTGGAGCTCGAACTGGAAGTGTGATTTCGAGCAGTAAGGGCTTAAAAAAGATATCTTGAAGATAATAAAGCTGAGACTAAAGGTTGTTGTTGGTTAACAGATAAATATATACTTAAGTGTATGATGATACAAAACACTGGAAAGCATATTGATCTATTACAGTGATTTAAAAGCAATAAAAGGTGACGGGAGCTTATGTTAAGTAATGCTTTTGAAGATTTTTGTGTGTTTGTCTACATCTCTGTTTGACTAAAAGTAAGAAGAGAAAACTATGATAATGACAAAGCATTATCCTTTATCTTACTGTGTAATAACTTGATGTAGGTCATGAGACAAACGACAGTAATTTTTTTATTGTTATCGTACTTTAATCACAAAAAGAACAAAACATCTATTTTACGCAAAACACAAATGTTTATCTGTTCATTCATCATTAGCAACTTACTTCGCAAATATGTGAATTTCTGTATTCAAGGCAACTGTCAAGTTCTTTTACAGATCCACCTCTTCTTCATGCCACATCGATTTCCGTCCCCACATTGGTACTAACATCGTCACAACTGCATCAACCCACACTCACGTTCACATCCCAGTAGACAGCCACAACTATCTCCTCCATTCACACAAATCTGTACCCTCTCACCAACTAAAATCTCCATCGACAAGAAGCCAACTTCGCCCTTAATCTATCTCTACCTTCTCTCCGAGTAAAGTTTTTGTCTTCGTTCATTCGAACTGTAAGGGGTCAAAAAAAGCTATCTTGAAGATGATAAAGCCGAGATTCTCTTCGAATACAGTTTAATTGTCTTCGTTCATTTTGGAGATTATAACAACCGGACAACATCAAAGTCGTCATTTTCTTCAAGTATTTTTGAGAACAAAAGTATTTCTCTGTTTTTAAAAGATCTCTTGCACTCGTTACGTAAAACGGCTGGTAGGCTATTCCAGATGATAGGTCAAGGCTTAGATAGGGATAAGTTATGGATTTCAAGTTTTCAAGGTTTTAAACAAAAATCATAAGGTCTATCTAGCAGAATGTACGTTTCGTATGCATGAATATTACTTGTCTTCTGGAATACACGTTGCTGTTTTTTAAGATTCTATCTGTTGTACGTTTTAATAGGTCAATTGATAGGTAGTGATGTGGCTAAACATTTAATTTTTGGGGAGATTTCGAATTCCAAAAAATGATTTGTAATATTTATCCACATGTCCGCACAAAAAACATTTTTTTACAAAACCGCTTTTTTGGTTCGAGGTTATATAGAGCCCTGATTTTATAGCTTTCCGACGTCAGATTTTCGAAACACCGTATTTTTCACTCTATCATTGGAGTCTGCATGAAAAGGAGTTCAGCCGCACTCTGCATTTATTATATTATTTGATTGGGGTCTTGAGACAAAGGCGTCTTTGTTTCCTGTCCTGAAGATGACTACTTTGTTTACAAAACATTACGTCAGCTGATAATAACTAGCTATATAAGTTTTCATTTTTATCTTGACTAATGGTGTCAAGTAGAGATCTTGTTAATTGCTGGCTTTAAAAACCAGTTATTGTAAAAGGAAACTTGTACGGGGCTATAAAATTATTGAACAGTCAGCACAAAATCTCTTGCGCTGCTGATGATAACGCCTTGAGAGGGCACTTGGCTCTAGTTCCCCAGCGTTCCATGCTTGTATAAAGGGCTCTAAATATAAAAATTGGATCTTCGCCAAGGTCCAGTTGTCAGTCATATTTTCCTACAAAGAGTTATGCATTAATATAAAGCGTCTTTTCCAAACGGATATGCTCAAAGTCGCTTTTACAATGATCAGTTTTTACCTCTCGCGGACAGGAGAAATAAGCTTTCCCTTTCGGTTCAGTACTACTCTGCGTCAACTCTTCTCTCAAACTTTTAAACAGTTTGAAAATGTATCATTTTATAACTTCCGCTCTAACCTTCAATTATGCACCGTTTTCCTGTTTTCCCTGCGGTGTTAGTGACCGCAATAAACTCTAACTCGATCGGAAACAACTAAATACTTCACAGATAATTAAACATTTTACCCGAAACTGTTATTTAATTAAAACAACAGAACGTACGATCTGGCTCAAAAACATATTAAAGTTATTTTACCATTTGAAACTCTTATAGGGCCAGATATCAAACATGACAGACAGCTCGAATACAATTAAGTTAGCAAATTAAGTGTCGAAACATTTGTAGAGAAATAAATAAGGTCTTCCTTCACACCAGAAAAATAACTTCTCCATTCATTTTAGATAACTTGTGAAAAAAAGAAAGATGAACTAAAACGAACCTAAGTTGCTGTTTACATAATACGATGTGAAAGTTATTATCAACTTTATAACTTAAAGAAGTGGAAACACATGGCTCTAACTTTAATTAAAATGCAAATACAAACCTCATTTATTCTCAGTGGTTAAATAAATTCAAAAGAAACTCAAAATTCTTTGAGCTTTTAAACAGTTGAAGCTACCCATTAACAGAGGGTTAAACAACAAAATATTTTTACAAACCAATTAGGCTGAACTTTCATGAGGAAAAGGATAGTCTATTTAATCATTAATCGAAATCAAAATCCATTTGACGGAAAAACAAGTAGCACTGAATTTGCATGAAAGTTTTACTCGAAATTTCCTGTCTTCTTAAGCACACTGCTTGAGCTAATAGTGATAAGGTCTTGGTGCATACGAATCGAAGAAGAAAAATCAGAGGCTGTGCGCCATAAAAGGAAACCAGAAAACTAAAACGGATAGAATTGAGAGGGAAAAAATCCGTAATCAGCAAAATGAAGATACTGGCTGCAGGAGCTTTCCCCTTCATAGCACTGACTCTGATCTGTTTTGGTTCAGCTACAAGCGAAGAGCCCCAAGCGGGCTCAGTTCAGACGAACAAGAGAAGTCAAACATCTCCCAAAAAAGTACAGCATATTTACAACTACCACAATTGCTATGGCTCAAGACACGGAACAGACATTCTCGCCCTTCTTAGACGGCTCAAGAATGAGATTAAGCATAGATTTACCAAGCTGGATGACAAAGTTAGCGTCTTGGAGAGGCAAACAAAGAACAACAGCATGAGAAATGAGGCAAAGCTTAAGAAACTCGAAAATACATTAATCACAAAAAATGAAGCAAAGCTTGACAAACTCAAGAACGCATTTGATGTCAAACTGAGCCTGTTACTGAACAAAACGCGAACGTTGAAAAACAAACGTCACTTCGTGCCAGGTAAGATTGCGTTTCTACAGTCAAAACGCCAGCAATTTGTTTAAATTTGTTTCATACCACAGGCTAGTTGGCTGGTAGAGAAGGGGGGGAGAGGGGGGAGCCACCGTTTTTTACTATAATTCTATAGGGTAAGATCTCATCAAACGAAATTCTGTCCAAACGTTTTCATTTGCTGGTAGCTATAAGCCAAAACCCAGCAAGCAAGATCTCGAGTTTTTCGATACTTTGTTGAGGTTTTCTTTGCATACAAGACAAGTAAAACGAAACTTCCTACAGTTTGAGGATTAACTCAAGTTGCACTTGTTTACTTTGTTGTTCGTGTAATGAAAATTATTCCAAAAATCAAACAACCAAATTTGCTGTAATCGCTCAGTTCAGATAAAAAATGCAAATTACTGATGTTTTTGGTAGAATTCCACGCCAAAAAATTTGGAATACTGTTCATGTGCTAGAAACATTGCTTTTTAGTTTCTAAATGTAATACTTTGTAATCTTTCGATTTCGAATAATGTTTAGGTTATTTTCTTATATGTTTCGTTCTACGTTTCAGATAGCTGCAAGTCTGCACCTCCAGTTGGTGCTGCATTTGGAGGGAAACTACCTAACTCCAGTTTCACTGCCTCTTCAAACTATCCTTACAACCATTATTACGTCAATCACGGCCGTTTAAACAATACACCAAGAGCATGGTGTCCTAGAAGTAGCTGGAACACCCCAAACGACTATCTACAGGTGGACTTAAAGACAGTCTACAAAGTATGTGCGGTGGCCACTCAGGGAAATCCAAACAATAAAGAGTGGACTAAGACATTCAAACTGAGTTTTTCTCTGAACTGTATCAACTGGAGCGTGTACCAGGTGAACGGTGTAGTCAAGGTAGGTAAGGTAAAGAGACTTCAAAAGCAAAGGGTTTTTGCTCGAGTCTAACCTTCTGCAATTTTGGGCATGTCCGGCCAGATTCAATGGCGGCATTTTTGTCATTTCTTGAGGGCCTATTGCATACGCCCCGAATCCAATACGAATTTAGTCGAACTATCCCCAAATTGATAGAGGTAAAGGCAATGAGAATAAACTTAAACGGGTACTGACCTTTAAAAAAATGCTAATTAAGAGCAACGTGAGACACTGCAGAAAAGCATTTGAATCAAATTAAAAGCGATACATTCTCTGGCTAAGCACGGACCTTGTGTTTCTTGAAATAAAAATGTCTTCTTTTTAGATACGCCGTCAGTTGTGTATTAAATTGGCTCACCCTAAAGACCCCTTTAATTTGTTATTGTTGTTCTTCTCAGATTTTCAACGGGAACACTGATTGGAACTCAGTGGTGAAAAATGAACTGCCGACCCCAGTAACAGCTCGATACGTTCGCTTCATTCCGATATCCTATCACATTTGGCCTTGTCTGAGGGTGGAACTCTATGGATGGGGTCGTTAAAAGTGATATTTCATGATACGGTAGAACAAGCACTTCACTTGACTTCAGCACTTGGTATCAAAGTCTGAAGAATGTCTTCAGGGAGAAAAATGTAGATTTTTAAGGGCCTTAAGTTTCTTGCAGTTTAAGTTTTTGAAATTAAACGAAGCGTCATTCTAGACCTTGAAGTGTTAATGTTGTTTCGAACAATGAGGGATAAAAAGTTGGGAAATCTTGAAAATGTTGGACTCGTCAAATCATATTTTAGCATTTCAGTTTAGGTTTGCGCAGTTTCATGTTGCTTTGTTAAAGAGGGGAATCAGTGTGTAAGAACATGATACGAACCTTCTGGAACCAAACTAATCTGTTTCGGTATTTGAAAAATAATAAAGATAATTGTGATGGGTGAACATGGTTTGTTACTCTTTTTAACGTTCCTTATGTTTTTGTCTATTCATCTCTATTTGATTAAATACGAAAATAAATTATGATACCAACAATTAGCATTTTCGTTTATCTTGCTGTGTAATAACTTGATGTAGTTTGAGGCAAACGACAGTACTTTGTTACTGTGATTGTAATTTAACCACAAAAAGAAACAAAAATCTGATTTTACACAAAACACAAATGTTTACCTATTTGTCATCAGCAGCATTCTAAACCGCACGACTGTATTCCTTATCCAAACGACAATGAATCATGCTCTATTCCGGATCCGCCTCTACCTCATGCTGCATCCGTCTCAACATCGGTATCAACATTTCCTCAACTACAGGAACACAACTTAACGTTCATGTATGTCCGTGTCGATCAACAATCACGGCAAATTCCACCCTTCACACAAATCTGCACCCTCTCACCAACTAAAATCTCCATCGACACGAAGCCAACCGTTGCCCTTAATCTATCTCTATACCTTCTCTCCAAGTAAGGTTGCTTGTTCTTATTTATTTTGGAGATAATATCCCGGAAAGAAAAATAAGTCTTTATTTTCTTTAAGTATTTGTAAAATTTTCAAAAGATCTCTTGCACTCGTAACGTAAAACGGATGGTAAGCATTTCCATAGGAACCACCATGAAATGCCGTTTGTCTGTTCTGCCTGCGATGTTTAGTGAATGGAATAAACTCTGACTCGATCGGAGAAAGTTATCCTGCTAGCAATTTAAAACCTAATTTCATCTGAAACTAAGATTCGATTCAAAACAACAGAACGTTAACTGGCTCAGGTATTCAGTTACCATTTCAAACTCTTGTAGGGCAAAACATTGAGTTTCACAGACAGTTTGTAGACAATTAGCTATCTTAGAAAAAAGACGTAAACAAATTAAATGCGGGACACCGAAGAACATTATTTCTAGAGATAATAAATGATATCTACCTTCTCACCAGAAAAATAACTTGTCTGATCGTTTCAGATAATCTGTGACAAAAATACGAACAAATTAAAACTAAGTTCAAGAATTGCTGTCTACCGAAAAAAAAATTGTTTTAGTTACCAACAATAATGATTTACAGACACGGAAAAACACATTCATCTCGAAGGTCAAATGGCATATTATGTTTAAATTATACAAACCGCATCGAATTATCAATTTGGTTTAAGGAGCAAAAAGTTGATGCACATGAAAAACAAAAACGAAAGTTGGAGCATTTCGAGCTGTTAGGCAGTTAAAAACTCGTTAACAATTGGTGAACCGTCGACAAACTTTAATTTAAAAAATGCAAATAAATTAGGTCTAAAATTATATTTCACCTTTTATGACGGATAAAGATAATTGATCTAGTCTATGATTGGAATCTACATGAGAACAACAAAAGTTAAAGACCATTTTACTTGAAATTTCCTGTCCTCTTAAATATACTGTTTTAAACAAACAGCAACGCTTTTGGTGTTTACGAACCATAGATTGTGTGCCAGAAGAGGCCAAAAGACAGCTGAAACGGTTGAAATCGAGAAGGAAAAAATCCGTCAATGACAAAATAACGATGTTGGATTCTGGAGCTTTCCAGTTCATAACACTGATTCTGGTCTGTTTTGGTTCAGCTACAAGCAACGAGCCGCAGGCGAACTCAGTTCAGACGAACAAGAGAAGTCAAACATCTCTCAGCAAAGTACAGCACATTTATCACTACCACGGCTTCGGACACGGACAAGACATTCTCGCCTTTCTTAGACGGCTCAAGAATGAGGTTAATCAGAGATTGACCAAGCTTGGCGACAAAATTAGCGTCTTGGAGAGGAAAACAAAGAAAAAAAGCAGGATAAATGAGGCAAAGCTTGTTAACACACTGACCATCAAAAATGAAGCAAGGCTTAATAAACTGAAAAACACATTGGATGTCAAGCTGAGTCTGCTACTGAACGGAATGCGAAGGTTAAATAAGAAGTATCGCTTTCTTATAGGTAAGATTGCAATTTATAAAATGCAGAGTTTGGTCATCTCAAAAGTCAGTAGTTCAGCTGCTTTGGCCAAAAAGCTTGCGACAAGTAAAAATTGAGTACAAGTGCTTCCGAAACCTTTCCAGCTACAAATGTTCCAATGCGAAAATCAAGCATTACACTTGCAAAACAAAATCATCTTATACTCAAGGGTTTGCTCGCGTTGAATTTAGCTTTTGTTTTTTATTTATCTATTTTCAACATAATTTCTTTTTGTTTGCTTAATTTTACTTTATGCATGTATTTTATCGGTCAATTTTATGCATGCGTTGAACAGTATTCTCTTAATTGGCTGTGTTCAAATGTTTATGCAAGCTTGCTTGATAGTTTTTTGCACGACTGAGATCTTTTTCATAAGATAACCACTACCTTGTTTTTACAAACCATTCGACTCGATTAGTACTGCTAAATATATTTTATCTAAAGTCCACTTACACTCGATAATCGGGAGCCGTGTCATGCAGGGACAGCTTTATCTTGTTTAATTTTCACCTATTTTTGATTTTCAAAATCGCTTTAGTAATAAAATGAGGGTATTACACGGTTTTTCGCTATGCTCACTCGTAAAATCTCTTTTTCCCCTCGAAGATAAAACTTCAATTATTCGTGCCAACGTGTAATTTCCCTTGTCTTATTGTAACCCAAGGGCAGCGAAACTAATCTCGTTCCCGAGCATGCGCGGTACAACTAAATACACGATGCGATTCTCGAGCCTTGATTTCGGAAACAATTAGGCCGCAAGAGACTTGAATTCAGTCGACTGACGACCTCACCTCGTCGTATAAAGTTATATATAGATATGAGTGTTTGCTTACTCCGAAATGAGCGGGAAAAACAAAGAAATGACGTCAGCGATACATTCACTAG
>JAOBAT010063896.1:11675-24256 GCA_026413305.1 Hydrozoanthus tunicans
TGAAGCAAAAAAATTAGATTTTTTAGGGACTTACTAAATTTCGTGCAGTTTTAGCTTTCTTAAATTTAACTGCGTCAATTTCGAGTAGTAAGGGGTAAAAAATAAGATATCTTGAGAATATTAAAAAGACTGTTGTTTGGTGAACAGAGGAAAAAGGATGTATAAAAACATGATACGAACGATCTGGAAACACAATGATTTGTATATACGTACCAGCAATGGAAGAACAATAAAAGGTGACGCGTGAACATGTTTTATTAATCTTCTTGTGGTTTCTTGTATGTTTTTCTACATCTCCATTCGAATAAGAGAACCAAACCACGATAATAACAAAGCCTTATCGTTTTTCATCTTACTGTGTAATAACTTGTGATGTTGGTCGTGAGACAAAGGACAATTTTTTGTTGTTAGATTATTGCACTTTAACCACGAAAAGAAATGAAACCCCTTTAATTTTACGGCAAGTTACACAAACAATTATACCTATTCGTCGTTATCTGCATTCACTCGCCTGAATCTCTTGACCGAATGACGTCAGTAATGCTCTGTCCCCACATCGGTATTGGGGACCTTAAGCGATGAGTACGTAGACGGCGACGGTAGGAAACAGATGAATTCCTTGCTTTTGCAAATTATGAACTTTCATTTATTAGATTAGAATTTGTTGTTTGTTTATACACAGCTTGAGAACAAAGTGACTATGTGATGTCCTTGAGCACCTACACATTCACTTGATATCACCAATGACAATGGCGATAACAAACTTCAGGAAAGCATGTTTACTTTTTAGCTATTCAAGCGTTCCTTCAAAGAAAAGGAAACTACAGAGAACTTTAGGAATAATTCGAACAATTTGATATGAAAACTTCTATCGAAGTCGGTAGTTTCGGGAGCCTAACAACGAAGAGTTTTAAAAATACCTGATTTCAAAGGCAGTGCCAGACAGTGCAAAATGTCAGCAAAGTGCGCCGTTAACGTATTTGAAGGTAAAACTAGACGCCTATAAAGGCGTTTACTCGGGATACGCTTAAGCTTGGAACCTCACAAATGTATACGATCTATGATGCGTGTTTTAACTTTTTCATAGTTCGCAATGGAATTTTGAATTGCTAAACATTTTCATTCAACTTCAAGTTCGCACCCGAAATTCTTTAAACAAAATTCCAAGTGAGTGTTCCTAGCAGCGTAAGTACATGCGGACTGAAGTTCACTTGTTTGAACAGGCCTTGTTCTGTTGTTTTCAGTCTTGAAACATTTGCATATGGTGCACCGCTGACCCACTCGCAGGCTTACACGTTTGTCGATACGTCGATAGACTGATAGATAGATAGATTGATTGATTCGCAGGCGTAGACTCGGCCTACAACAGGTAGCCCGAGTAAAAATGCTGAGAGTCCGCTGGAATGGTACTTTCTGTAATTTGTTCGACATCGTTACCCGAAACAGACACGGCCCGACTACTTCAGCACCACTATTCCCTACTTCGGAAGTAAATATTGCTTCACACTATTTTTAAACCAATCAAACCGTTGCTGAACTGGTATATACTAAGCCATGAGACTGATTATTCTATGCCATCACATTAATATATAGAATGAAGGAATTCGCTTATCAAATTTTGAGTGATCAGAAAAACTTGAGTCATTGACAGGAATCGAACCCGCAACCCTCTGATTACCGGTCAGATGCTCTATCCACTGAGCTACAGAGACTCACATGGGGAACTGAGTTACAGGATAAGTTCTTGTCTATTCCTCGCTGGACACACGTCTTGCATATGCTAGCTCAATATGCCCAATAGCCAATGCTATAAATCATCAAATGATTGGTGTAGTAGAAGTTTTGAAGTAGAGCATCTGAGGGTTGCGGGTTCGATTCCAGTGACTCAGTTTTTTCTGATCACTCAAAACTTGATAAGCGGTTTCCTTCATTCTATATAGAACACAAGTTGTAAAACTTCTACACCATGACATTAATATAGTTATAGCATATCTATTTAAATGAAAAAAATAAAAATACACGATGTTAAACTAAAATAGGTACAGGTTTTTCTGTCCCTGATAGTCTTTTAGCCCAAACGACACAAGCATGACTTTGGGAGATTTTCATAAAATTTTATTTCTATAAATTTCCTTTGCTTGTTAAGTTTTTTCTTGTTTCTCCAAAAAATACAATTGCCTGCATAACGACGGAGAGACTTCAGTGAATTAAACAATAGCTTGCAACGATTAACTAATATGTTGCTAATATATCTAACAAATCAACTCGAACACATAGTTTTTGCACTGGTTAAAAATATTTCGTAGAAAGAAGAACAAAGAAGAGCATTAACAACAAAACTGAATGACAAGGTAAGTATGGCGCCCTCCCCCATAATTCTAATTCGAAAAGTAAGAACTATTTCCTTTAGCCCTTTCAGGCCAATCAACCTTAAATGATGCGTTGATTCTCCCTACTAAACTCATACTTATCACGTTACTAATATTTAGGAGAATTTTGCTTTTTATCTTGACTAGTTTGCTTTGTTAGACGAGCTTCTATTTTCTTATAACTGGCCAAATGCCTTGATTTGTGTGAGTTTATGAAGTTGTATCATTTCAACTGTTTCCTTAAGTTGAATTTTTGGAAAGTATATGAAAATTCATGACATATATAAACTTGCTCTAGGATTAGCTATGATCCAGCGATTCAATGGACAACATGGCGCGCTTCTGGCGCGGCGAGGCAGCGGGTTTGCGCTGCAAACGAGGAGAGTCAGGCGCCACAGGAATGAAGTGAGGTAAAAGAGGCTTGCTATACCCTTTGGTTCCGCTTTGAAACGCTTTCACTACACCATTGGCGTCTGCTGCGAACAGCCGCTGGCTGTCATGGGAGAATGAAACGCTGAAATATAAGAATAATGTACTTAGTTTCAATTTTTAGGAAAAGTTTAAAAAGTATATCGTGGCATCATAAAAACTTCGTATATATCGTGTTAACCAGTTACTTTGTCCATACTCTCCTGTGAAGCATGCTCTTTTCTGTCTTGGCATGATCTATAATTAGTCTATATCTCTTTTTGTAAGTTCTTTAGTACTAATATTGTCTCTCGTTTGTCGCTTGTCTTTTGATATCAAAAACTAAGGTAAGGTGTAGGAACTCGTTAGCCCCTATGGGCTGTTTCCTACGCCTTCCACGTTTGTGAAACTTGTAAATAGAAAATACGTTTGTGATTTAAAAACTGTTCAGTTTTACTCTCTCAGTTCTCTATAAGGAAAGATCTTGTTGTGACGTGTTTAAGGTTTAGAAATTGAAAACACCAGAAGTAAACAATGCGAAGTATATTTAGGAAATTGCGATGGTGATTTTTTAAAACACTTAAATGCGAGCTACAGAATTTAAATAATGAGGCCTTATCATGCTATATCTGGAGCTGATTTCCTTGAAGTACAAAGCTTTATTTAAAACGGTGCGTACTCTTAGATTTATGGTTAGTTAGCTTTATCGTTGGTTAAAAGACTTCATTAGATTATAACAATATCCGACGTTTCGGAGTCAAATAGACTCCATTATCAAGGTTAACCTTTAATGAGTAATTCAAACAAAAACAAAACAAAAACAAAACAAAAACTTTTGCATGACTGGAATCTGACTGCTTATTTAGTGATGGTGATAAGCAGTCAGATTCATTCATGCTAAATTTTTTGTTTGACCTCACGCTTTTTGTGTTCTAGCACTAAAAATTTTAAATATCTTAGTGTCAACTATCATTTTAACAGTTAATTTACATTTATGCAAAAATTTTTTGTTTTGAACTAACGCCCGTTATATTTAAACTGCGAATTATTCATTAAAGTTTAACCTTGATAATGGGGTCATGTTTGACTCCGAAATGTCGGATATTGTTGTTAGTTTTTATTCATAATACGTTTTCAAAATCGATCTTACTTGAAGTCATTAGATTGTTTATCAATTACTCCAAAAGCGCGCGTTGGATGGCGCAAACCCCCGATTTGGCTATAAATCATTCCTGCAAGGCATTGTGGTAAAATATGCAGCTAGTCAAAGTATTAATGACTCCCGTGGACAGGACACTAATCTATCGCACGTTAGCTCCCAGCAGAACTGGTACTCAGTAATACAGCTGAGTTGACTAGAACAAAGTCAGGTAAAGTTTCTTGCTCAAGAACACACCACAATGATCCAGCCGGGGCTCGAACTCGCGACCTTGGGATTACGAACCGAACACGCTAACCGCTCGGCCACTACGCCACTTTGTCAGTTTTTATTGGCTAAATTAGTACATACGCAACAACTGCCGGTGGATGCTGGTCAGAAATTGCCTCCTTCATCTGGCTTGTGTCCCAAGTACTGAACAGATTGTAAGCGGGATTGAAAGACCTGGTAAAGGTAGGATTTGCTTGTTAATTTTCCAAAATATTGATTTGAGTGAACAAATATAAGTCCTTGGTTCTTGCAAGCTTTGATGTTTACCCCGTTCTTCGCCCTCATATATTAACCTAGCCACTTCCCGCCCATCCCCCGCGCAAATAATTATAGCCTATATAGAAGAGTAGTTTTACAAATTGCGCTTATATTTAAATTGAAAATCCGTTGACAAATTTCCCCCAGGGTAAATCTCTGGCTAGGTCTTCGTTGTCGCAAGTAACACGCAGTCTCAATTTGTTCAAAATTGTTCTCAAAGTTACCTGCCGACGAGGCTTAAAATCAACCAATTAGAGACCCATACGAAAGGTAAACTAACTGATAAGTAAATAATAGTTATGCAATGCTGCTTTCGAGTGGGATACCGATCCACTGCGTGCGGTGAAAATATGATTTCTTAGTAAAAGAAAAAATCCTGGTATTTCATCAGTATCTATAATTCATAATATCTATTAATAGAGGTTTGCTGGCTAATGTTTAATGATACGAGATACAAACCGAAAACAAAACATGGAATAGAAAACATACTCACTCAGAACTGATCGAATGGTCGACTTTCAGCTCACGAAGTAATTGAAGGTCCCAGGTACTGAGTAATCTTTTCGTTGGAAGGAAAAATAAATTCAGTAAATTCTAAAGCAACCCTCTAGCCCTGTTTCATTCTTTATATTTTCATCTAGCAACAAACATATGACGAGTTGTTTGACAGATTGCGAATGTTTTATAAACCGTTTTCATGTTGAACCCTATGTGGCAAGTCCATAGAAAATATGTGAACCCCTTTAAAATGTATCGAACTTTACAATTTAAAGAGATTGTAAGCCAATCAGATAGAAGAAATAATGGTTGCATACTAGTTAGTAGTTTGTATATGGTTTAATTAACGAAAACATATTACAAGAAAGGTCATGTTTCAAAATATCCACCGGTTGGTCAATTTCCCTTAGGTTAGACTCAAAAGCTCTCCCTTAAGTTAGACTAACCTACCCTCCCTTAGGTTAGACTCAAAAGCTCTCCCTTAAGTTAGACTAACCTACCCCACCTCAGGTTACTCTACCTACCCTCCCTTAGGTTAGACTAACGTACCCTGCCTCACGTTCATCTACCTACCCTCCCTTAGGTTTAACTTACTCACCCTTCCTTACATTAGACTTACCCACCCTCCCTTAGGTTAGACACACCTCTACTCTCCCCCCGTCAGAAAAATAGTTGAGTGGAGACCCAGTGGGCCGAAAACAGTATTAAGTGTTTGATAAACCGAAGTTACAAGGCAGTCAATGCATCTAAGATTCTTTTGGTGATTTACCTTATTGAGCCATTACTGAGGCCGGCAGCAATAACATTGACAGATATCCCCTCCGGAGCATTGGAGAAGTCTATAGCATTGATCACATGTTCACAGGTGACGTCGGAAATATGGCGACCGTTAACATCCCACAAGTGCAACACACTTAACTTGTCATAAAACTGGTTTTCATCACCCACAGGAGCTGAAAGCAAATAAAAGAAAGAAACTGTAACATATAAGGTGGAAAAATGCCGGCTGGTTTCTAAGGCAGTACCAGGCAGCGCAAAAACTTCGACAAAATACGCTAAAACGTATTTGATGGTAAGACAAACCCTACGAACCCGAAGCCGAAGTTCTGTAAAATATCTTAAACCTAAAAAATTAGGTGTTTACATTCCATTCAACGTTTGGAGTGGAGAAGGGAGAAGTTTTTGCCGCTGCATTTACACAAAGTTCGTTCGTAGAAATTTTTTTTCGGAGGTTTGTATAACAAACAAACCCTCTTTTGGCTAACTGGTATAGCGGAGGATTTAATGTCCTTGGCTGTTAGATTATTCTCAAAATTTCTCAGTTGACTGTTCATTTTTCGGACAATATATCATTCGCGGACATAACTAATCTCTGATATACCAGCCGCCGGAAGGGGTTTGTTTACTAAATAGCCAGTGAGTAGGTTTACAAGCCAATCATATTGCAAAATTCGTGATAGTATGCTACTTGGTTTCTACTAAATATGGAAATATATTTACGTATTTTAAATATCACACGGCAACCGTTGGTTAAACTGCGTAGTAATTACAAGCTCATCTAACTCTCACTCAAAACAATTTTTTTTTCCACCCAAGCTTGAACGAGACAAGAAAATGCAAAGTTTAGGGTGGTGGATTATTATTGTCACTTTACCAACTGAACAAACAGTAGCAATATCCCCGGATGTGCGACTGACAGCCACTGACGTCACTCCAGTCTCGTGTTTCATGCACTGTACATAGTTCAATCTGAAATAGTCAGAAACGAAGAGAGTGATATAAATAATACGAAAAGGATTAAGGAAAAACTTTCAAATTAAAAAAAAGGTGAATAAACCTAGAAGATATTGGAGAGGTATGTTTTGGGAACATATTTACAAAATGGAGTCAGAACAACAACAATAATAACCTTATTTAGTACTCAGAAGGTAGTAGAGACAATAAACAAAAAAGGCAAGAGAAATTTAAAGCTTTGTAGAGGTAGAGAGCTAAGTAGCCAGAACACTGAGTAAATAACAAATACTGAACCAAAAAACATCCACTACGGAGAAATCGAAAAAAAGGGAAAAACTAAAATTGGTATGTCACAAATAAAAAAACGTAAACCAAAACGAAAAAACAAAAAAGTGAGACGGTCAAGAATTTAGATGAAACAAACAAATGGAATAAACAGAGAACAGAGTAAAAAAGACTCTATGTACACAATAAAATCGTAATAAAAAGCACCTGTTCAAATCCCATATGATGACAGTTGTGTCATGGCTAGCACTCACTGCGATGCTGAACTCGTGACAAATTTGCAGACACGTTACGGCATCTTTATGACCCTGGAGTCGCACACGTGACCCAAGCAGTTCAATTTGACATGGCTAAAACCAAACAAAGATGGGTTGTCTGTATGAGGATGATGCTCTCGACTTTGGGAAATGCTACGCAAACTTGAAAAGGCTGACAAAGAATCCTTTTTGCTGTGTTAAGCTTTACGAGTTATGATTTAGTACCAAGTAAAACGCTTGATAGGAAAAACTATCATGCACAGATTGGTTGTGGAAGTTTGCCAATTGTAGACTTAATTGAATTCATTGACCCATCTTTCCACAGTGGCAACTTACCATTGTAAATTGTAACGAGTAACAACAGATTCAGATAAATACACTAAGAAAATACATTTTATTAATTTATTAGTCGTGTTACCGCGATTAAATCGGGGCTTCTTGATGGTGTTTCTTTATGAGAACCGTAGGACTTAAAAATTGACTTTAAAAATACCAAAACCCTTGCAGTTATCTGATCCAACGAGTTTTTCTCGTGCATGTGGGAAACTGTTTTTTTAAGTATTTTTGTTTTTCACTGTTAAAACAGGTGAGTGCCGCTGACGTCATTAAAAACACATACATTATCATTGGAAGTGATAATAATAATAATATATAGCGAGCTAATCGCCCTTACTTGCAGTCATGGACTGAATTGCGAAGGACGCAGCTCAACGAGGTCGGATCGAAAGCATGTTAAGGCGCGCATTGCTGCCGCTATACAGCCAATGCATGACCTCGGAGCACAGCTCCACAGCCAGATAGAATTGGCTGGGTGTCGATTTGATAATGCACTTTCGAAATGGAGACACGCGTTAAAACACCCACCTTGAGAGAGTTAAACTTGATCGGTAGAACGAACAAAGCCCCAGTTGAGCTGCCAATGAAAAGCGACTTACACTCCTGTGCGACTGCGCAACACGTCACCTGGAACAACAGTCCATGTCTTTTAACATGATAACTTAGTCTCATTTGTAGGTCTTGAAACTTTAAGTTATCTTTTTAAAAATGTCCTCAATCAAAGGCGATTTGCGTCAATAATACACTGAGAACATCCGTTTTCGTCACCAGGCTCGGCTCGAGCGTATCCTGAAGGACACAGCAAAGTGACCTTAAATGCTACACTTTCGTTTTCAAAATCTTTCATTCGGGAGAGCGTTCTTGACAACCTCTGTTTTCAGCGAAATACACCTTCGTTTTTAACCTATTAGTGTGAATTTAAGGAAAAACCGACAAAAAAGAATGTGTTTTCAAACGAAATAGCCGGTAACTCCCCGGTCCCCTTCCCAACTAATTTCGTCGAAGAGCCTCTTCACAGGCTAAAACGAAAACGTATCATAAATCAGTGTAGATAGGAACGAAGAGGAACGTAATGTATTGCCAGGAAGGGTTAACTGGAGACTCATTAGGATGTTCCACACTCAAGCGCAATTCGAACATCTCAGTGTCTTTGGGGACCACAGGTCTTACAAATATCACCGAACCCTGTTGCCCAAACAAAACAACGGGAAATAAACACTGGAAATCATTATGAATTACCGTACAAAGGCAAAAACTATTTTATATCTCGGAAATCATAACATTTGTAAGACATTTGACCTGCCAAAACAGTGGCACAAACGCACTGGGCGTGAGCGAGAAAACGCTTTATATACTAAGTACAAACTTTCCAGTATCAATACTAAGGATGTTGTAACAAGCTAAAAGATTTTCACTGTTAAAGGTTCTTCAAGCCCCTACGGAGAATTATCATTATAGTTTTCAATAATAATAATAATAATAATAATAACAATAATAATATTTATAATAATGTTAATGAAAATAACAAAAACAACTACAACGGTAAAAAATAACAATACTAATAACAACATTAACAAACAAAAAATAATGTTAACAATAGCAATAACAAGAGGAAATATCATTTAGATATTATTGTCATAAGATTTTACTCAAAGATAAATTTCATATTTTCGCACCAGCGTGTAATACCCTCCACATCTTCCTTACAAGGCTTACCGGGCAAATTTGAGGATAGATAAAGGAACAGTAATTGTTAGCGATCAGCGATAAGTGCTAGTCCAGCTAACAGCGACAACCAATTTCTCAACTACAAATTTTCTTGTATCGCCAAGAAGCTCACAAACTTTGTGTTGTGTCTATAAGTATCAGGCTTTTTGAAAAAAAAGGGGCAGTTTTCATTCAAGCGAAACGGTTTACCTCGTTGTATTGATAGTTTAACTGAATTCTTAAAATTAAAAGACTAAATTCCTCTATTTACTTAATAGCTTCGTTACTCAATTCAATTACTCAACCTTATCTGGGGTGCAGTGTTCCATAAGGAAGACTCCGGCTCGTCCCTTCCAAGACATCCTCAAACTACAATCTAAGTGGCCCCAGCTCACTACCGCTGCCCAAAGTTTTTCTTCACCATTGCTGGCTCGGCTATCTCCCTGTTTGTTAAAATACATTGTAGCAAGGCAAGAGTGCTCTTCCAGGGCAAAAGGTTGATCGTATTTTAAGCTAACCAGCGACTTTATATCTGTCTTCATTTCTTTCGCTCTTACGACCACTGGTGAGGGGAGGTCCGGGGAACCAACGTAATGGCCCCATTTAAGGCCATCGACCGAGCTGAGGGGCTTGCGGTAGTCTTTGCTAGGCACACTAGAACCTGTTGTACAAGTGAAGCGGACAAAAAATGAGGCATTGATGGTTTAAGTCTCGACTAAAAACCATAAAATCTGCTCTATACACAACATAAAAATTCCCTTACCAATGGAAATGGGAACAATCCAAGTATCGCTGATCTACAGCATCAACAAAGAACCCCATAAACCCAAACAAAGGAAAGAGAAAGCATCTGACCTCAGTAGAATTCGAACCCACGACCTACAAAACAGATCTACGTCCCGCTTACCAACAGAGCTACAGGGTCAGCTGTGAATCAGTTTGGTCGTGGGATGATAGGGACGCTAAAAGGGCAACATTATATAGTTAAAATACCTAACTTGGTTAATAGTTATGTTGTCACGTCAGTGGTTCATTGCAAAAAGAAGGAAATCAGATTAAATGATACTGTTCTTATTGTTATTGTTTTAAAACTGATTTACTATTTTGCTTAAATTTCTAGCGATTAAAACCAAAACAAGTTTGGCACTCATGAAAGGGCCAAGTTGAGAAAATTTTCGCGTTAGATTTAGCTCAGTTGTTTTCCCTTTTGTTCCACTTGGCTCTCCAAACCTAAAATCCAAAAAAACTTGAAGTGACCTCATTTCCTGTAATAAGTTTTCTGATAGTGAAAGCTTTGCAGAACAATCAACACCATCTCCATCTGCACAACCACCAACATATTACCACTACCAATACCGTCATCGTTATAACCATAGTCATTTTCACTTTTTTTGTCATTACCGGCAACAACCATAACCAACATCACCATTATCATTACGACTATCACAACCAGAATCATCATTATCATCACAACCATCACCATCCCAAACATCATCATAATCATCAACATAATCACGACTATCACAACTAGAATCATAATTACTATCATCACAACCATCACCATCACGACCATCATCATCTTCACCATCACCACCACCATCATCATCATCATCATCTTTACTGTTCATGTTAGAACTAACATCGGCAAGCAGACTACCAAAGCCATGGCAATTGATCTATGGTAGCAACTACCAACTGAACTAAAAAGTCTAAACATCTTTAACTTCGCTAGGAAAGTCAAAATACACCTACTAATGAAGCAATTTAATCATAAACAATAAATTACATTTCATTTAAAATGAATCTTCTGACTCTACAAAAAATTCTGACAAAATACATCTTCTGAGTCTACAAAAAATTCTTACAAAATATGACAACTGTCTAACTAGAAAACCTTTGGTTACCTTAGACACTAGACATTTCCCCCCAAAAAACGCTCCATTGAACTACTTGTTTCTGTTAATTATTTACCTTTACGTATATTTAGATGTAGTATTTATTTTGTATATGTACCTGTAACTGAGAAGTGTGAAATAAAATTGAATTGAATTGAACTAAACACCATCGCCATTGCCATCACCATCACCACCAACACCACCATCATTATCACCATTTTCATCACTATCACAACTAGAATCATCATTATCATCATCACAACCATCACCATCATTATCACTATCATAATCATCATCATTACCACCACCACAACAATCAACATTGCCGTCATGACCATTAGCATCATCACTATGATAACATTGTTACTATCATCACTTGCCTCAGCTCTTCAAGCATGCAAACGCTTTCGTCAGACAAACTTTCATTTTAAAAAAAGGATTTATTTCAAGAAAAGGCACTTTAAACCTAACTCACCAGTCGCAGTTTCTGTACCGCTAGCCACGATGGACCCTTCTGTCATCACAGAAGGCACTCGAAAAGGAGGGACAGAGCCAGACGATTCTAATAGCTGACCGTCAAAAGAAGATGAAGGGTTCGTTAAGTTTGCAAGTGATGTGGAGGTAACGAAAGCACGCGACGGCTGCCGAGGCGGATGGCGGTAAAAGAACAGCTGTTTGGGAGTCTGACCATAAGTCTCTACCATCGTCTTCAGTGCTTTCTTTTGCAGCGGGTCTGATATCGCATTCACATCCACCCCATAGTAGGTCTAAGTAGAGTTAAAAATGACGATGAAGCTTATAATGATGTAGTTAATAGCAATAACAAGCAAAGGAACGATAAATTGACCCTTTTTGCTCATGCTCAATTCTCCTAACTGGAGCTCATACTTTTTCTGTTACAATTTAGAAGAGTATCACTTTTCATCTTCGGTTGTTCATGAGTTCGATCAATTTCCGTTTTGTCATCACGAAATAACTTATTTTGTATGATTTATCTAAGGAATAATAAGATGTTGATAAACTGGCTGGGGCTGAAAGGGTTAAATAATCAAACCAAAAACAGAATGAAACTAACACGATATACGTTCCATCATCAAAGGAGCCACGCCTATAAGAGGGCGACTATGCTCTGGTGTATGTGCTCCAGCTAATACTCCATCTTTAATGCGAGCCATATAAGTATATAAATAGTTGATTAAATAAATTAACGAATAAATGAATAGATATAAAATAATAAAGGCTAAAAATATAAGTTTTTGAACACTCAAACGTTTTCGACTAAAAAGTCATCTTCATGAGTGATTTGTAAAAATTCTGCAGTGAGCATATTTGTATAGTTTTAAGTTATTCCCGTAGGGAACAGTTGCGCGATGAAGCAGTTAACTTGTTTGTTTAGAGATGGGGT
>JAOBAT010063907.1:0-24246 GCA_026413305.1 Hydrozoanthus tunicans
GAGTCAGATTGAGATCGACAAATCTCAGCCCACATGCGGAAACCAGGACTCGATCCCGGGTCCACAGTGGTGGGAGGTACAAGCGCTAACCGCTCGGCCATCCTGACTCCCCTGAAAGCAACTTCGTTGCAAAAGTATGTTCGGTTTCAGAATGAACGATTACGCCCGATGCATAGTCTGTTAGAATAATAATACAACATTATACCAGCTTACCATATATTTCTCAAAACTTATTCAGCCAATATAATCTATACGATATTTTCCTTATAGAGTCCATCTTTTTGCTGTATTTTGGAGCAGCTTGTCGCTGTTTGTTTGAAATTTCTTTTGTTGCACACTGCGTTTGGTTAATTTTATTACTTTTGCAATTTATTGTTTATAAAATTAAGACTAAAAAGCATAGTACTTGGACTAAAACCTCGTCACCACCAACCGATGAAACGGCAGGTATCATCGATCATTTATGTCGGTTGTTTTTTTTTCCGGTAACTTAATTGTAAAAATATAAAGTATTTACCCAACATAGAAGAATTCCAGACTGAATGGTAAGAGACTTAAGATTATGGGCGAACTTACAGCTTATGAATAGATTAGAACCAAGTCGGCCGACTTGTTGACATCCTTGTACAGCTAACTGAGAACTTTCTCCCTTTTAAGATTTAAAAAAATCCATAGTCGTAAATGCGTTGGAAATGGTAGTGATAAAAATTTTTCTTTAACTGCAATATTTATTAGGATTATTAAGACTAAGAGTTCCGAATCACAAAGTCAAAGTATTTTTTCGAGGCTTAGCAAAGGTTACAACAAAGGTATATTTTTTCGGATGAGTGTGTCGTAAAGGTAAATACACAGTTTGTGCTCAGTTCTTATATGTACCTTTGAATTCCAAATCGTTTTAGATTTAAGTACAGTCATTTCATACTTCGTCTCATTGAAGGTTCACCATCTTTCGATAAGCCAACTTCAGAGGAGAGGCTCAGGAAACCTAATGAATTTGGCATCAAACGATGTGGAAAGATTCAGAATGGCTGTCACGCATCTACCGACAATATTGCTGGCTCCACTTGAGTCTGCTCTGGCAATGGTTCTCTTGTGCTTCCTTGCAGGGTGGCAATCTTTTAGCGGCGTACTGATTGTGGTGGTTTTTGTAACGCTTCAACTACTCCTCGCTGAGGCGAATGCAAAACTACGCTGGAAGGCGGCAACCTTTACCGACAAGCGAGTGATTCTTACTCGAGAAGTCATCAGCGGAATTCGCACTGTTAAAATGTACACGTGGGAAGAACCTTACAAAAACTATGTTATGAACTTTCGATGGTATGTGTATACTAAAAAGTCCGACAAACTAGTCTTTTTTTTAAACTATGTCGGCATACATTTTTTTAAAGAATTCGCAGGCTGAAGTAGCAATAGTATGAGCAAATCTTGATTCGGCTTCAGTTCAAGTTTTGACTTATATGTTTTGCCTTTTAATACAAACATCAACATGCATAAACTTTTAAATTTAATGGCAAAAATGTTATCACCAAAACTGAAGGGTAAAATTTATGATTCGAAACATGCACCTGTTTGAATATATGTAACGTATGTCAATACGAGATGAATGAGACACGTAAAAAGGCGTTTGCAATAAGCGGATTGCTACAAGTATAACTCCTTAATAGCCCTGATTAGAAGAAGTTAATTCTTATATATGTATGTATTTACTGATTATGCAAAAAGTACGAGATATTTAAGACAAAAACTAGTAGTGCGGCAAACAAGAAACATACACGCCCTAAATCTCTCTTTTTCTTTTTACAGGAAAGAAAGGAAGTTTCTTGGGAAAATCAATTTGATTACCGCGATCTTTGAAACTTTGTACGCCGGTGTAGGCCGTATGGTGCTTTCCTTTGGGATCTTGATGGCCTTGCTTTTATCTGGTATCGTGTTAACGCCGGTAAATATCTTCCTTGTATTGGCGACGACTACAGCAATCAAACCTGGCGTGTTCCAGTATCTTGCAATCGGTGTTCGAGAGCTAGCTGATTGTAAAACTTCACTTGGAAGACTTGAAGCTTTCCTTCTACAAACCTACCAACCAAGCCATGTAGACCCTAAACCGTACGAAGCGCTCCAACGAAAACTGGACAATAAATATCAAGAAAATACCATGGAACAAACGTTTGTGGACCTTAAGAACTTTTCATGCTCTCACCATAACAAGACTCTTGTTCTATTGAACATAACTTTCAGAGCCTCTCAAGGGGAACTTGTTCTAATTAGCGGTCCGGTTGGCAGCGGAAAGTCATCATTACTAGATGCCATCATTGGAGAGTTGCCAGTTAGTGGCGGGACGATCGAAATGAAAGGCACAATTGCCTACGTTAGCCAAATACCCTGGGTGTTTTCTGGTACGGTACGCGACAACATTGTTTTCCACAAATCGTTTGACTCCAGTCGATACCAAGCAGTTATAAGAGCTTGTCAACTTGAAAACGACCTTGAAATGCTTCCAAATAGTGATATGACAATTGTAGGTGAACGTGGAGTTGTATTGAGTGGTGGTCAGCGGGCCCGTGTGAATTTAGCTCGCGCAGCTTACTCTGATTGTGATATTTATCTATTGGATGATCCCTTGAGCGCAGTTGATGCCACGGTTGGACGGCGCATCTTTGAAAATGCAATCTGTGGGTTTCTAAAGGACAGAATCCGTCTTCTTGTTACTCACCACCAGCAGTATCGAAGATTCTGCGATCAGGCCATCATCTTGGATAACGGACGTGTTATTAGCAGAGAAATCTTTATTGGCGTTGACAGAAGTTCTGTTTTGTCAGGACATGACGAAAACGAAGTGCCATTTCCTGAACCTCGTGAAATACATGACAAAGCTGTAACAGAAGTAGGGGAATTTAGTTCTTTGATTATATCAGAGGATGACCGATCTATTGGTCACGTTTCTTGGAGAACGTATCTGCATTATATACAGGCAGCTTTTCCATTTTTCTACGGTGTTATGTTGTTGTTTTTTTGCATCATCGCTCTTGGTAAGTGAATAGTTAAAAAAAAGTGGTGAAAACTATTTTTTCACATTAATGTGCCTTTTTCCCATCGCTTTACTGGTCCCCTTCCTTTTGAGCAAGAAATACACAAAAAGACGTATCACACAATTACATGGCAAGTCAGGTTTCTAGGAACAATAACCAGATGGTGCGCACTCGTCGGCCGAAAATCGGTCCAACAACTTCCCATCAGGACCCGCAAATTGTTGGACTGATTTCTTGGAAACGCGAGCGCGCGAAGATTTATCGTTTGTTCTCTTTGACTGACCTAAACTGAAACCATGTAATAAATAAGCTTATAACCTCATTTGGTCGATCTATCTGGGGAAACAGTCCATTTCACGTTTCCTGGAAGGTAACCAGGTTTCTACATGAGACCGAGGCGAAAGTTGTCCCGGCACAGTTAGAGAAGTTGAAATAATAGACATGCTAATACGTTTATTTTATCTAAGACAAGGCCTTTTTTTAAACTATTTCTACTTCTCTAACTGTGCCAGGGAAACCTTCGCCTCAGTTCTATGTAGAAGATTGGTTACATTTCTGCAACCGTTAAATGGACTGTTGCCCTCGGTCTTTCCCACAGACTTGAGCATTACGCTCGATTGGTCTGTATAGTGAGTAACTAGTGCAACTAGTGCAACTCGAGCAAATAGTGATATTTCTGACATTTGATTTTTTCTGAAACTGGCAGAAATAGATATTTTGCCGGCATGGACCAGAGGGCTGGGTCCAGTTGCCAGATGAGAAATAGTGATAATTCATTGTATAAGTATTGAACTGTTAGAGATTTCAATCAGTCTACTGTAGGTTCAACTTACTTAGCCAACTTTTTGTCCTATAATTCTCCTTAACCTCTATGGGGGTATGATACTTGCATGGGTCTTTTACCAAAGGATTTTTGGTTTTCGTATCCGGCAGGTGTCTAGAATTTCTATCAAGTAAATAACTTTATAAGTCAGTATTGTCAAGTATGCAAACATATTGTTTTGTGAGAGCGAAGCCTGTAAACAAATGTAAAATAAACCAGCTTGTGGCTGTGTGTTGAATGTAGTGAAGTGTCTGATTGGGTAGTATAGGCAAAAATTTTTCACTAGGTTATTAAGTAAGATATGTATAGTTTAATTCAAATGTTAACTTTATCATCATTTAGATGCAATAGACGTTTTTAAGTAGTTGTTAGTTTACAGCTTCTGCTCGACCTCTTTTAGTGTCGACAGTTGTCCCTGATTGGTGGATTTCCCGTTGGGCTGGCCTCTCATGGACTCGTTCACGTAACCACAAGGAAATCTTTGTTTACATTGGTATGGTTGGAGGCTCGTCTCTTCTCGTCTTTGTTGAGGCTTTCCTTGTTCTACAGACAGCTGTAACGTCTTCGACGAATATCCACAATAACATGTTAGACGCAGTGGTGAAAGCTCCAGTTCTTTTTTTTGATACAAACCCAACTGGGAGAATTCTAAACCGCTTCACAAAAGATATAGGTAATATAGTAAAGGATATTTTTAGATAAAAATAAAATGTGATAAGATACGAGAATCCACGTCGGTTTTTCTAAAGAAACAGTTTGAAGATTATTTTTAACTTTATACCATGGATAAAATGAAGACACAAGGCCTTTATTGGAGTAAGGTGTGTGAAGGAGCGGTGGAGAGACGGTTATTTAGTAACGCAAACAGTAATTACAGACGTTACATCGACAATAAGACTAATGCTTAAACTATAATGATGATGATAGTGGTGAAAATAATGTGATTATAGGCTGCAAATAATGCACATCCTGCAGCAAACCTGACTTTGAAACATTTATTTCTTATAAGTTAAAATAGTTAACTTAATTTGTTAAGACTTTTCGCACTTCACTTGATTCTGCATAGAAATCAGCGAGACCTCCGCTACTTTGAAGTTCCAGTTAGTATCACAAGTTATCAAGTTATCTGTTTAACTTCAATTGTTTAACAAACATAATAAACGCAGTTGTTTTAACAACAACAGAATAATTTAGTCTAAAGCTTGAAAAAAAGTTAGCTGACAACACTCAAGGAAGTTAAGTCTTCCCCTCTGTCCCTGTCCCTCTCACACTCTTTCCCTTTCTTAATCGCTCGCACTTGCAAAATGAATATTTTCTAGTTTTTGAGAACAGCTCTATATCTAACCGGGGTTTCTTTTGTCGTTTTTGCATGTTTCAGGTGTTATGGATGAAATTTTACCCTATTCAGTTCAAAACACCATGGCATACGTCTTTACAGTAGCAGTTGGCTTCATAGTGCCTTCCCTAGCTAATTACCTGGTTGCTGTGTTTGCTGTTCCACTACTTGGTGTATGTTTCTTTTATGGGAGATACTTCATTAATGTATCAAGAGAATCTACGCGCCTGCAAGCGTTGAGCTACAGCCCTGTGTTGTCACACTTCTCGGATACGCTAGACGGACTGTCCATCATCAGAACTTACCAAAAGCAGAAAGAGTTCGTTAACACGTTTTACAAGTGAGTGCTAGTATAGCTAGTCAAAACTGGTCCAAAGTTGATGTCAGTTTTGTCTGTTTAAAACAAAATTGCCATGTTTCTATACGTGTAACAATCTTAAAGAAGAAATGAAACGCATTTTCCGAATACCTTTCAATCTCGTCTTTAAGGAACTGACGTTTTGTTATTACCGCACTAATGAATTGTAGGAAAAATACCTGAAGGAAAAGTATAAGTAACTACAATACAAAAAAGTGCCTTAAGCTTCGAAGTCCTCTTTCCTTATGACGTTATTTTAATGCGAGATTGGCTCGAGGTTACAATGCGCGAAGCCTGGGCTCGAACACTTGTTATACGGCCTTCTTTTATCAAAAGGGGCGTTCGATTGAAGGGTGCCTACTCCTGTCACTACCAGGGGGTTAATAAGGGAACCTGTCAAAAAAGTACGGTTGTGAGTGGATATTTTGTTTAGCTTGACATTCAAGAGCTGACCGATGATATCTCAGTGAACGGTACCGGTTGACGTCATTTGATATTACTATCATTAATAGTTTCAGTGGTAATTAAATATTAAGGCCTCACTCTAATCTATATGTTGTATTCACACACATGCCACTGAAGGAAAACACTCTATCATTAAATAAATTACATGTTGTAAAAAATAATACCGGGTCAACAAGGTGCACCCTTTCTTGGATTTCTTCTCTTCGATTTATTCTTGCTTGTTAGTTTCTCTACATCTCTACTCGTCAAAAGCTTCTCTTTTCATACATTTTCTTCAGACTGTTTTAAGTAACTATAAGTTGTTTTTACTTCATATTGTACTCTAATCTATAGCTGACTAAACGGACTACTTAATGCGTTTTTTCTGCAACAGAGTTACAGTTATCAAACTTCAAAATATAATCCTAAACTTAAAGGCTTTGGCGTTACTTGAATAATTACTTAGATTCATCGTTTAGGTTCTTCGTTTCGATTCTTAAAAGCGTTCTATAGTTTCATAAAGACTGCAGAAAAAGTAAGCTGTGATCTGTTAAAATTTCTATAAGGTAAAACACAGAAAGTAGCATTCAATTTGTGATTATCAAGCAGAAAGTCACTTTTGTAATTGAGCTAAAACTACTCTGAGTTGTTGAAATTTTTATGAATATTTTTCTAAATATTAGTCTTTATTTCTAGTTTCCTTTATTTCTTTGCAACGAGACTAAATTCAAGGAGGAATTTCAAAACTAGATTAGTCTAAAAACTAAGTTTTTTCAAGTATTTCGGTTGAAAGGTCTTTCCCCTGAGAAAAACGTTAACCGATCTGAGAATTAATAATAGTTGTTTATTATTTTTGAATAGCCACGGTCAATGCAAAAGCTGTCACAAAATGCGAATTATTTCAAAAACTAAAATCACCTATTTTTGTTCCGTAACATTATTTTTGTTTTTTTAATTATATTTGTTATTATTATTATTGTTATTGTTATTATAATTTTTATAATTGTTATTATTATTGTTATTATTATTATTATTATTATTATTATTATTATTATTATCATCATCATTATTATTATTATAAATATCTGGGTAGTCAACACGGAAGGATGTGTCCGAAGGTATAATCTAACTGACATAAGGCACAGAAAGCGTAAAGTAATATGAAAGTTGACATACTACGTATAAGAGAGAAAAGGTACTTAACTTATTTCTAAAACTAACTCGCTAACCAAACTCTCTATTTATTGCATACTATTTGAAAGTTTGGTAAGGCTGTTTTCTACATTCGTAGTAGGACTTTTTCCTCTCTTTGCGCTCCTAGCTTCACCTGCACGTTCTTAGCTGTTTACTTCGAGTAGCCATCCAAGACATTCACTTTCATGTTTAACTGGGGTCACTTGGCGACCTGGATACTGTTGGACTAGTTCCCACCACAGCGGCGCGTGCTTGCTCATTATTATGATTATTTTTATCGTTATTATCATTATTATTATTATTATTACCGTTATTGTTATTATCATAATTATTATTATTATTGTTGTTGTTATTATATCATTGTCATCATTTTTATCTTAGGCACCAGGATAACCTCAGTAGGGCGTGGTTTGTAAACTCGGTGATTTCTCGTTGGCTCGCCATTCGTACAAATATTTTGTGCTTTTTGCTGCTGGTATCTCTTGTTCTATGTTCATTCCTTACGTCTACAACTCCAGGCAAGTACCAACATGTTAACTTCTTGGCAATATTATGTAATGGATCAGATAGCTTTTTCAAGAATCCCTGACACAAGTAAAGCTTAGTTCTTAAAACTATATATCTTCGCTTCGAAAACACTTTAACTAAGAGAAAAAAAATTGGACGAACGTAATTGGCGTATAATACTTAGCAAGGAGCTTTGCTTTTGAAAGGAAACATTACGACATACTATTAATAATAAAGCCGTCCTTAACAAGAAAAAGTGTGAGAAATTAAGATCGATATGCTATTTCAGTAGAAATAAAGTTTTAATCCACCAAGAAACGGGTGTTGAAAATGAGTGAAACCTTTCTGTTGATATCTTTGAAATATTTGCTCCGATTTGTCGGACTATTGTATTGTCCGAATATTGTTTTTGCTTCAGTAAAATGCTTTATAGGAACACCTTCATGTTTTCTGCGTTTCATTACCAACTTCTACAGGGTTAATGGGGCTCTCAGTAATGTATGCAGCTCGGATGTTGGACTCGATGGATTTTGTTGCTCGTTCACTGGCAGAGTTAGAGAACTTTATGACGTCAGTAGAACGTAACTTGGCGTATACTCAAATTACGTCAGAACCAGGCTACGACTGTGACAAAGTACCAGAAGAGGAATGGCCCAGAAATGGTTCCTTGCGTTTTGACGATGTATCTGTGGTGAGTTAAAATCACTAAATACGTTTACCATAGACGAATCTTGTGACCCACAACCTCTGATTTTGGAAATCATAAATTCAGTGATTATATTATAATACTTGCGTAATATTATATTTACTTATGCAGATGCAATGAGACACAGTTAAATCTTTGTACGTTAAAGAGTTTCATAAAAAACAAATATGAAATAAGAAAATATGCGGGTTTTCCAAGATTAGAAAAAATTGAAAATCTATTTAATCTTCACAATGACATATAATGTTGTAATATTGTATTGGTGCAAATGTAATTTATGTAAGGGGAAATGTAAATAAAAATTGAAAAAAAAAAGAAAAAAAGAAAAAAAAGAAATTGAGTGGCTTAAAAATTAAAAAAGAACACACGAGTATACTCCAAGTTACAGCAAATATTTTAAACATCAGTTTCCTGGGCTTCTATACTTTTAGCAAACTCAAGTTAGTTTAGAATTAACATGAAACTTAAAACTGAAAGTGAAATTTTGGATTGCTTGACCTTCTAGCCCCTGAGCAAGAACTTCAGTTGAAAGCGCTATATTCCTTTCTACTTTTCAGCAATAAACTTTGATTTCTGATAACCTTTGTTTAAAAGTTACCAGTCAGGTTTGACTTTAGAAGCGGTATAGATATTTCAGTTATATAAGTTTCCCACTACTGAAATCTTTGTTTAAGTAAAAACGGACAGTCTTGATCAAGTTTAGGTAAAATGTATCTATCTATCCACTCAATCTGTAACTGATGTTCTTTTTACCTATAAGGTGTACTATGATGGTGGACCTCTGGTTCTTAAGGATATCACCGTTACAGTTGAAAATGCCATGAAAATCGGTATTGTGGGAAGAACAGGAGCGGGGAAATCCTCATTAATAGCATCGCTAATGCGCATGCCTGAACCCCGAGGTAGTATATACATCGATGGAACTGACATCAAAAGTGTCAACCTAACCGCGTCGCGTCAAGTCATATCCGTCATACCACAAAATCCAGTATTGTTCAGTGGAACGTTGAGGAGAAATGTTGACCCATTTTGCGTTGCTAATGACAACGATATTTTCCGTGTGCTCGAAGATGTTCATCTGAGAGAAACTGTGCAAAGCTTAGAGGGCCGTCTTGATTATCAACTTACTGAAGGGGGCTTGAACTTCAGTGTCGGTGAAAGGCAGTTGGTATGTTTAGCTAGAGCTTTACTTCAGGGAAACAAAATCATAGTAATGGACGAGGCCAACGCTAATGTAGACTACAAAACGGACCACCTCATCCAAAAGACAATTCGAGAAAAATTCAAAGAATGTACGGTTCTTACAATTGCACACCGGGTAAACACAGTTTTGGATTATGATTGCATTTTTGTTTTGCACCAAGGAAGACTGGTAGAGACTGGCAGACCGAGTGAGCTGTTGAAAACACCGGGTAGTATGTTTGCTGAACTGCGTAAACACCTTGAAACAAACTGATGGACAAAGAATTTTCAGCCTGCCCACGCTACTGTGCACGTTTTGGTGGTTGACGGGTTTTCATACTCATTTGGGTTTAATGGAGACTGGCAGACCGAGTGAGCTGTTGAAAACACCGGGTAGTATAACTGTTGAACTGCGTAAACACCTTGCAACAAACTAATGGATACAGACCATTCAGCCTGTCCACGCTATTATACGCGCTTTTGCACTTGTCGAGCTTTCATACTCTTTTAGGTTTAATAGATCTAATACCGGGTGAGCTTTTTAAACATCGCGGAGTGTGTTTACTGAACTGCGTGAATACCTTGAAACAAACGTGATGGATACAGAATGCTCAGCCTGCCCACGCTATTGTGCGCACTTTGGCAGTTATTGAGTTTTCATACTAATTTGCGTTTGATTATGTGCTCATAATCTGCTATTTTCTCATCGTTTTAACTCATCGACTAGATTGCCATAGTGTGGAACAAGCAAAAATAGAATAGGCAATGGGTATCGCATCAAAGCTTTGCTTCGTCCACATAATACTACTTGTAAAAATGGCTCTATCTGCCTGTTGGTGGCTTATATTAGTGTAGTTGTCGGTAGCTTTCTGACAAGCCTTCCAGTATTGGCAGCAGGGCATTTCACACACAAAAAACTCTTTTAAAGATTTTTCTTAATAAAATACCTTTTGATATGTTGTAACAGTACAAGTAGGTTGTGCGATTTGAAGCGTATTTAGGTTAAACAGTTGTATTAAATCCTGTTCTGGGCCGAGTTGTTCAAAAGACGATTAGCCTAATCCAGGGTTAATTACCATGACAACCAATAGGTTTTGTTAAGAGTTAATCTTGGGTTAAAGTTAATCGGCTTTTGAACAACTGGCCCCAGGATATCTATTAACAGATTTGTCATAAAAATATGAAGCAGACACTTTTATTATAGCAGGCACCCTTTGAGATCATAAAGTATAGTTTTACTAACATAATTTCAGAAAGTTGTGTTATCACGAACCTCAACAAGACCGTAGGAACTTTCGAAGCCTAGAAAGAACTTGTAAGGATGTCTGTGTTTGAAGGGTTTCCTACTTTTAATAGAGTATTACTCTATATGTAATCTATTTACTTTTTAGTTCCATTATTTGCCTTCTTTGATACTATCCGATTTTCTTATTACGAACTGAGATTTGTTGCATGTGTAAGGTAAGTTTCATGCTAGCTATCAAAGTGGCTGTGGTCAGGAATGTTGCCTCGGTTTTTTTATGGCACTGGTCAATAAATTCAGTGCACAAGTACATGGTTAAGTTGTCCTAAGTTAAGCTTTAAATTACAATGTGGTCATGAAGCGCAGCAAAATATGTTCCAAAAATTAAAATTAATTTGGAATTTAAAATGTGATTTAATTTTTTTAAGATTTTTAACTTATTTGAAATTGAGATTTTGTAAAAAAAATTTTTGACCAGTCTTACGAGGAGAAGCTTGACTTTGAGTCCCGTGGTCTTGCAAATCTTGCAGAGCTCCGAAACGCTGCGCGCGATAGCTTCATCGAGAAGAGATCTTTGATTGGCTGCTTAGCTCGATTAGTTTACATATTTTTAAGAGGCTTGGACTCTACCTTTAAAAATTGTAATAACTCTTGCTTTTTCTATTCAATGTTACCTCTAACTAAATACTAGACTAAAATAAAGTTTTTGTTGTTGTTATCCTTAAACTCTTGCTCACGCAGCGCGCACCACCCATGGATACAGAACCTAGAAGGAAAAAAAAGCTACATGAACACATGTGGGGGAGGGGGAGGGTCAAACGGACGAATTTGAAAAAAAAAGAAAAATATCCTGTATCTAAAGTAATGGCTTCTCACTTTTTTATCTTAGGGAGTCGTTGCAACCCCGGCAAACAAAGTGCACCCGCCAACTAACTTTGGAACTTTGCGTTTTGCCCTGGTACAAAAATTCCTTTTTCAACTGTGTTTCTGAAAACGTTCTCTATTTTGTTCGTGTGCGCACGTTTTGTGAGTGTGTGCTAGTTTTCCTGTTCACCGTATAGGTGTTTTGTTGGTTTTCTTAAAATATGTTCAAGTTTTGCAACACTCGGGGAAGCTAAATGATTACGACTAAATATACGATGCAAAGTTTTCCTCTATGAATTCCTAGTTTTACATGTTGCTAGCATATTCTATCTAATTTCGCAACTCGTAAACGTACGTTTTAAAACTACCTATATAGATCCAATTAAATTAGTGATGGAAACCTTAGTTGCTTTTTACTGAACCAATATATTGGTTACAAACCGTATGAATAGAATTGAAACGAAATGCATTGTTATTTCACAGTGCAGAAGTCAACACCAGTTTAATTACAGGTACAGCAATTGAGTGAAATAACTTCAAAAGTTGAAATCGATGATGCTGAGACTAGGTTGAGAGTGGAACAGCTACGATTTAACTAGGTAAATTAAAACAAATGTCAATTTTGTTAGCAATCCTCACAGTCTTGTGTTGCTGGCCAAATTACGAAGGTAAGGACAACAGTCTTTGCGTTGACTCTGGGTAGAGAGAAAGATAAATCATGAAAGAAAGGAAGTTAAAAAGCAAGCGCCATTTGAGCGGCATGATAACGGGCCCTTTTTTGTAAAGAGCTGTTGAGCCAAAGCTAGGAAAAGTAAAACGATTTCACAAATCATCGAGGGAATAAAAAAAACGCAAAACTTTGAAGATGCAATTCTCAGTCCAAAGTTGTTTAGTTTCAATTTTGGTGCAGAAACTTCAATTAATGACGAAATTCTGTTGAGATAAATTGTTGAACGTGCTTGCTGTGAAGCGGGGAAAAAATATATCATAACGTTCTTTGTAGTGTTCACTATAGTAAGCTATCTGGTATTGATGCTGCTTTTATATATTAGTTGAAGATCGCTAGAGAGTGAAATTTGTCGTAGAAATGCCAAGAAAAACTATTGAACGCAGACAAGAACAAGATCCATTTTGCAGTCCTGTCCAATGATAAAGATTTGGTTTCATTGCCAAACAGTACTAAACAACAAGCCTGCAGTATTCCCCATATTTGGGGTCGGCTGGGCAATGAAACACTTTAGAAAATTCTTTTTGCAACTGGGTGTTTCCATAATCAAACTCTAAGTTACTGTTTCTCAAAAACGGTCGAGCGAAGCTTGCTTTTTATCTTTCAAAATAATACTTAAATTTTCCACTGGCTAATTTATGTCCATCATTACATTAATATTTTGTTAATGTGGCTAGCTTTGAGGAATCGTGTTTTACGGCAGTTTTCGCAACTGTCGGAAATCTTGCATCTTCCCAAAAATGTTATAGCCAGTCGTTTCGTGGTGTTCAGCAAGAGTATATTTATGATGATCTTGTTTTGCTCTACCCATCTTGTGATGTTTAAAACTAGATCTGGTTTTGAAATTCACTTTATATACGTTTTTGTACTTTCTTACAGGAATCGAAGTTTTATAAATGTATTTTCCTCGTGTATCTCCAGTAAAAACTGTGTCTCTTGGTTTGGGGAATATATGCTACCTATTCTCTTATTTGGTTTAAGAGCATCTTGAACATTGTATTTGTTTAGTGTTCTCTTGATGTGTTAAGACACCTGTCCCATATATTCTTTTTTTTAGAAAAATAATTTACTTTAGTAACTGATCCTTCCGAATGCGACTGCGAGAGAAAAAACTTTCTTGACCTAAATTAGAATATGCAAAAAAAACAAAACAGACATTTCCGTTTGCATTATCATGACAAACGAATTAAAGTCTTAGAGCAGCAAACTTGACTAATCCTTTCACAAACTTCTTATAATCCTAGAGCTTTATTATGAGTACCCCTTACAAGCGAATCACCCAACGCCAAACATTTCGTTAATAAACTGAAGTGTTTTTGTTTCAACAAATGTTCCAGCAACTTGTCCTGTATACATTTCAACGATTCCATCCTTGGCAGGGCACTGGAAGGACATGTCTTCACAACGGTGTACCTCATAGATAAAACTCATTGTCAACTGCGTTGTGCGGCTCAAAGGGATTTGTGCGCCTCCTATATCTCGGACCCAGCCTACCTTGCGGTGACATGGTCTGTGAGCTAAGTAAATTTGACCACATCAGGTTCCCGGAGGCTTTGAGAAGAAAGAGCGGCTACAGATACACGGCAGTTAAAGTGAGTCGTTTTATATGCAAAGGCTATAGCTTCAAATGCTGTTTCAAGAGTGAACTTCTTCTGACAAACAGAGTTATCTTCTATGTGTTGTGCAAAAAGCAATAAAGAAAATTGCCATTGAAGCGGCATTCTAACAAACTCTATAATGAGCTGAAACTACAACGTAGCGTTCATGTTGAATGTAAACGAGCCATTCTGGAGTTTTCCCGGATTAAGGCCATTGGAGCATGTTGACAGCATGAACCTTTCCTCGTGTCTACTAAATGATCGATCGCTTGAAGGAACTGTACGTAGGTTCTGTGATTTTTGCGTTAGAGTTTTTCCCCATTAATGGGCTCATTCATGCAGATAGGATTTTGGTATTTTGTTGGCTTCCCTAAACAAAATTTTCAACTTTCGATGACTTATTGTGCAATACCTATACGTCAGATTTTAACAGATATATACATCAACTTATTTTCAACACAAAATAAACAAATGGATTTATTGGCTAAAATGGTTGTTTCTGGTTCTTATTTGTGAAAGTATATGTCAAAGGTGTGAAAAAGCAAAAAAACGAAAACAACACACCTCCGAAAAACAGCTACCGTGGCAACAGCGGACTCATTTACTACAAAAATTTACCACATTTCAGTTTTCTAAGAAATTTGAGGAAAAGTGGTGAAGTTTCTAGGCAATCGGATGAATACTTAGGGAGTTATATAGCGACTCTTTGAAAATCAGCGCGGGCACTTTCTGCCACCCCCAATCTGGATAGGGTTAAAGCAGTAAGAACTTCTTATTTTTACGATGTTGACTTTAGTTGTCGATCGAGAGCCGCTCGTATTGACAGCAAAATTGCCCTTTTATAAAAAGTTTCGTCTTTTCTCTTAACGGAAACGCGAAACTTCGAGAGACGTTGGTTTATTTCATTCACTTCAATACTTTCAAATTCTGTTGCAATTGTAAATTGGGTTTGTTAATGAAACCGTTTTGTCAAATAAAGGAAAGTCAATTTGTGCAAAATTGTATTTGTTTTCATTTGCTCAATAGCACGCATTGACATCTGAAATGTTTCTAATTACCTTAACTAGCGCAGGTCGTCATAGTGGTATTTATTGTATAATCTTTGAAAAATTTGTTGCACATTTGGTGTTGTTTGGAAACAGCATTTTTTCATTGCGTTAAACTCCTCTTTGGAAACAACAAAACATCGCAAGGCAACCATCTTGTTCATAAGCCGGCTAATTTAATCACCCCGCACGAGGTAGTTAAAGACATGCAGGATATTGCGTCAGTCTCCACCATTTAGGGCAGCGAAAACTCTATAATCCCCTGAGTAATTCTACTAAAGCTGTTTACTAACGTTAGAACAAAAAAAAATTCTCTAAAAAAATTGTGTGTTTTTTTGGTTTTGATTGTTTTTAACGGGTAGGACCTAAACTGCAAACACGTTATTGAATTATTAAACGGTTTTTTAATTAAACCGGACACCGTCTGTTGTGGATTCACTCCTCTTTCTCTTATACACAAATAACATTTATAAATGCTCAAAAGTTTTGAAACTTCATTCGTTTGCCGATAATACGGATAGTTTGTATCATCAAAAAAAAATATCTTGAGAGAGTTTTGAATAATGAACCTACAAAAATACAAGATTGGTTAGATGCAACAATAAATGTTTAAATAAAGTCTTATTTCATCCATCTTGTAAAAAATAAGGTAAATATTACACTCTTCAATTGCTTTAATAAACAAACAAAACATCAAACTTGAGAATAAAAAAATTTATTAAAAATTTTGGGTGATATTTAATAGTGAGCTATCGTGGAAACCAATAATATTGATGCACTCAGCAAAAAAGTCAGTTTGGTAAATGGAGAACTTTAAAAAATGAGACATTTTCTAGCAAAAAATAATCTTATTACGATGTACAAAACGCTATTACAACGGTTATTGCTGTACGGAATAACTATATGGAGTACTTACAGCTACAAAAACGTTAAGAATAGGTTATTGACAAGACAAAAAAGAGCTCTGAGAATAATTTTCTTCCTGAAAAAACTGAAAGTGTTATGCCACTTTTTTGTTGAAACGGGTATACTAGTTACCAATGCAATTATTATATATTGACTCCTAAAACTTATGTATGATTTTGCCAAGAAGACCAGATGCCCCCTTTAAATATTCGCAATCTTTGCATCATTCAAATGACAAATCCATCGGCTAAAACTTAACCTTTGTCAAGAAATGACTTTTATGTAAAAATGTTAATCACTCGAGACTTAATTAACCTACAGAAAACTTTCTCTTTCGGATGGGTTCAAAAGTATTACCAAATTCCAGCTCGTATTAGAAATATGCCAAAAAAATATTTCTTCTGTACGTTTGAAGTTTAAGTCTCAAAACAAACGAAAATTATGCTTAATTGATTGGCAGTTTCAATTCTAAAAATAGGTGATGTCAGAGACTTATTCCTTTTTGTTTCCCTTCTATGTAAATAAATAATAAAATATGTGTATATACGTTCAAAATGATTAAATAATTCTAACTTGTCTCTTAGTCTGAACACACTCTAGTAAGTAATTTTAAAAACTGTTAATCAGTTGTAGAAATAGAATCAGAGTTCTAATACTATAACCCTTTTATATGGTACTTTCACAACTCCGCCTTGACTAGCTAATATAGTTATACATGGGTGCGTGATATTGTGCAATTAATTTTTTCTTGGTTAAACTAGAATTGAAGTTGGTGCAAAGTGAATTCCTTGACGTTACGTTTCGCAAAACGTAATGAGAATTCAGAAGTGCTGAATTTTAGTCTGTCTAACATTCGTCAGAGATTAGTGTTTTTCGAATGAAAAATTTAGCACTGTTTAATTTTGGAATGACTACATGCAACATTAATTGATGTTTTCTGACAACTGTACGAAAAAATTAGTTGTAGAGGTTGCTAGTGTGAGCTCTTTCAGTTTTTCAGCTAGTTGTCAAAACATTCAGCAGAAATTAAAGTAATTTTAAATTTGCATGTCCTCCGTAAACATTTGACCCAAATTTTGAAATTATTGTTTACGTTTTTAAAGTTTGTTAGTTTTCTGCTGAATTTGCTTAAATACAAAACTTATTTTGGTTCGGAAAACCTTAGTATTTATCGTACAACATCATTTTCATATTTGTTAATCTTAAAGTACTAACAATAAACTGATTTTATTACGCACAACTCTCTTAGAATTAATAATTTATTTAGAACACAACAAGCAGTAGAGAAACTTATTAAGATCGAACTGACAAACATAGAAACACATACTTATAGGCTAAAAGTGTGCTGAAACTTGACAACAGTTATAATACAATTTCTAGACAGAGATCTATGCTAAAACACTAACTATATACACTAATTATATTACCTATATACCGACAAACTAACATTGCCACATTGCATGATTGAAATATAAAGGGAAATTCCATAATATACCAAAACACCGTTATGCCAATCGACTATTTTATTCTTTGTCTTAATAACAACGAAAAAATACATAGGCGGTTACTAGTTTTAACTAGTTTAATCTTAAAGTGACATAAAGTATAAATTGTTGAACATCGCAAATAAAATCATGCATAAAACAGTGTTTATGAACAGCTTAGGCGTTCTCAAGATGCCTTTGAATTCTTTTATTTTATGGCTGAATCACGACTGAATCAGACCTCTAAAAATGCGCTTGAAACGTTGATCAAACAACAAATTCAATAATATGAACTAAACTTTAATTTCTCCTCCCCTTCATTACAGCTGAAAAAAGGCGTCAACATCACCAACTAAAACTGCGCACAGCCTCCTTTGAATAATTAACAATAAAAGGTTTTTCACCAGTAAGCTATTTCAATTGGACGAACAGCTGCAAAATTGCTTATTACTACATTATTTTTATGAATACCCACATTACTAGTCCGTCTCTGGAATAGAAGCAGCGATAACGCAAGTTTGGCTAAGATGTTGTTGCTACTTGTTCTGTCGCTTGTGACAAACCTTGCTGTTTCAGATACTGAGAAGGTTGTTCGGACCCAAGCGAAGAACTTTGGTAGACATAAGGAGCTAGGACTGAGATATGCAAACTATAAGATTCACAAGAACTCGTATCTAAAAGTTGTTAAGGTAAAGTTATGTTTTACTCATGCAAAGATATTTATTGAAACGATACCCTTCGCAAACTTTACTTTCGTTTTGGTTTTCTCTACCAGTGCACCTTTTTTCTTATCTTAAAATAAATAACACAATCATGGTGTTCTTTTAGCCAAAAAATAATCCTAAAAAATTCGTGTTTCTTAAATGTAACTAGTGCGGGAGTAAGCAATATAGGTGGGAGTAATGATCTCTGGAAGCTATGTCAAAAACGTGGATGAATTTAGTTTGTATGCTAAAACAAAATCTTTTCTTTTTAACCGAGACTGTATGGCTTTGGCGGAAATGGTTTTGGTTAATGCTTTCCTAGATTTTAAAAAAACTAAAGTGTTTGTGTACCCTTTCAAAACAACTTCCTCCAAGTGTCTCTTGAAAAGGAATATTTGAACAAGGTTTTAAAATTTCGATTTTTTACAACTGTTTCCGTTTTCTTAGTTTTAGGGAAAATAGTTTGTTTAATTTTCACTTGTAGAAACCAAAACCGACATAGAATGACTGCATTCGAAATGAAGTTGACCAAAACAAAACTTCTTTTAACAAAAATATTTTGATATTCAGTTCATTCTTCACAGTAATATAAAAATATGTGAAGACATAGCTATCTGTCAATACACCGAGAAGAATCATGGCGCCGAGAGGAAAATCAATACAATTAACCATCTCAAAAGACAAAAAAGTGTGTTCTGAGAAGTTGCATTGTAAGTTTTAAAATTGGGATGTTTTTTAGTGCAAGTTTGATACTATTTTCGTTCTTATCGTTTTTTACTTTAACTGGACCCTTTGTTGGTTATCCGAATCGACCCATATGGACTGGAAACTGTGAGTTTTAAACCTTATAGATTGAGATAAACAAGAACAGTTTGTCGTTACCTTTGGTGAAAATTATAATAGTAGTATTTCGTTGTATGGGCACAGTGTACAAAAAAAAATAGTGCTTCTTTATAAACTAATTCGCGCTTAGATATTAACAAAAAATCTTATAGAATATCATTGTAATCGCTATAAAAAACTTTTTTAAAAATTAGTAAAGGTTGGCTTGTGTATAAAATATTTAAAAACTCTATTTTCGACTAAAAAAGGCATCGTCAGGAGTATATGGTAATTTTTGCCATAAGCACGGTTTATAACGCATTAAGTTAATCCCTAATGGAACATTAACGTTATAAAACAATTAACCTGTTTATTGAGTGATGAGGACTTTTGTTTGGTGAAAAGGCCTTCAACTATTCTTTGCTTGGCATAACCATAGCTGGACTGAAACAATACTTTCCACGAGAAGGCATGTGAAGGAAAATGCTTTAGATGTCTCGCTGGTTGAGAATTGTGTGACGGATCAATGTGTTCAGCATGCCTCGTTTCAAAGTTTCGCATTGTCTCACCGATGTAATTTTCTCCACACGAACAATCTCCTGGGTACAGGATATGTGATTAACAATGCAATTTAAGCACTAACAATTGACCACCGCACACTACCCCATGGCACGAACTAAAGGCAATTTTCCACACCTCAAAATTACCTGCCAAATACTAATTGTCTTTTCATATTCTTAGCAGTGGAAAACACACAACTTCCCACAGTAGTCAAGCTTATTCACCAACACATTGTGATATTGACAAAATACCGTGCATTACCCCATGGCACGAACTAAAGGAAATTTTCCAACCCACTTCAAAATGACCTGCCAAATGCTAATTATCTTTTCATATTCTTAGCAGTGGAAAACACGCAAGTTCCCACAGAAGTCAAGTTTATTCACCAACACATTGTGATATTGGCAAAATATCGTACATTACCCCATGGCATGAGCTTAAAAGGCAATTTTCCACCCACACCTCAAAATGACCTGCCAAATACTAATTGCCTTTTCATATTCTTAAGTTCCCACGGTAGTCAGGTTTATTCAGCTTCATATTGTAGTATTGGCTATTCTAGTAAAAGTGGAACAAGACCCTAATTTCCCACAAAGCTTTTCGGGTAGGATTCCCAAATACGAAAATAGAAGACATTTTTACCTTTGTGTCACTAGGTAAGCTCATAGATACGTGGATATAGATTACCGATATTAGAGACTTTATCAACATATATCTCTTATTCATAAAATTTAAGTCGTAAAATTTTAGCCATTACCTGGGTTACTTCCTTTATAGAACAACCCTATTTAAACTAGCTTTCGATTGTTTGGTTAAGGTAACAGGTAAATCTCGTAAATAATGTTTTACTCCCCAGATCAACGTTGTGAAAGTTCATAACCTGGAAGAATGCAGTCTAGCCTGTGTAGATCACTGCCCCTGCCTCTCCCTAAATATTGCAATCCGCTCGGACAACGATGGTCGTTTCGTTTGTGAGTTGCTTTCCTCTGACAAGTACACCAAGTCCTCCGAATTTGTGTCCAGCAGAGATTTCCACCACTTCAGCATAATGGTTAGTACGTCATTGCAACGTTATAGAGCTGTTAATTAAAAAAACATTTACTTCATCAATTCAGTCTTTTCACGATCTATTTCTGCAGACTCCCTGTGTCAAAAAACCGTGTAAAAACGGAGCAACTTGTCTACCACGATATGAAGACAACGATTACATCTGTGCTTGTGCAACTGGTTATAAGGGACGCAACTGTGAAACTGCAGGTCAAACACTGTAAACCTGTATTAATATAATATTAAGCCTTATACTAAGAGTTGATATGTTGCAGCTGAAAACAGGGATATTAATTGAGTAAGTCTCACATAGCAGTTTTATGGTGCAGAAGTTTCGCGTTGGGAAAGTCAGTTGCAACTACAATCTAAAGTATGATGAGTTGAGATCTATATTTAAAAAACGTTCTCTCTTCAAAAACGGTCTTACGGCCTAAAAAGTTGTTGTCATGAACGAGTATGTAGTAAAAACCCCTTACACAAATACACAAAGCTGTCGCTTTGAATCAGAAAAAATAGCATACTGAAAATATTGACTGAAGGACCAAGTAGACTGGGACGTTCATGGGTTCGATTTGGGAAACCGCTAGTACAACCTTCTAAGCCTGAATTTAATCCTTTTAGTTATTTTCATCAATGGTTTTATCAATATTTATTAATGTTATTGGCGAGTAGTTTCACACAGTTTTGTGTTACTAGCTTTGACCCAAATGAGTCTACTTACTTTTTATTGACTGACAATTGAAACAAATGAGTGCATATTTTCTTATATTGAATAGCAGTTGGTGTAATTTAGTTCTATTATTTCAAGATCAATTGATTCTTGCGTAGCCAAGCTGGTATATATGGCCCCCCTGTTCCTCCAAGGTATGTAAGCAAAAATAAATGTTATGTACGTAACCAGACAATGTTTGATCATAGATATTGATGAGTGTGCTACAAATCCTTGCGAAAACTGTGGAACGTGCACAGATCTGGTAATGAATGACTATAACTGCACCCGTCCTGGATCTTGGTATGGTAAAAACTGCCGCATTGCAACAGGTAAGATGCAGATTACACTGTTTGGGATCATTAGCCCAAATCAGACTAGTGAAGTGGGTGGAGGGAGGAAATAACCTGCGCCAAATTCACAACTCACTCATAACTTTTGACAACTGCAGCTTAAGAAACCAAATGTAAAGACTTTTCCTAATATATCAGGGAAAAAGAAGGTTGGTTTAAAACCTAATTAAGTTGTCTTGTGTTGCTATGGCAACTCTCGTTTTCAAGCCATATTTTACCAAAAAAAAGAAAATATCTAAGTTTAACGATTTTTGTCAGGCAATTGTGTGTTGATTGGCACCTAATCACATGATTGGAAAGCAATTTCAATATGTTTCCTGAATTGCTTATCGATGTTCAATAATTTGATGACGTCATCACCATTTCGAAACACCGAAAAATTGTGAAACAGCCACTGTCCACCAGATGACGTCAAATGACGTCAAAACGACATGAAGATCGCCATTATGCGGGTGGCCACCTCTGGAATTCAACCTCCCATCAGCTGAAGTATAGAAAAAACAGTCAGGCTATGGAAGAAGCAAAAATAAACGTTTCATCGTCTGGATGGATAAAAAACTAATTGTAAATTGTGCGGTGAAATTTTTTGAATCGTCGTGGTTTTTATCGCTAGGGGAAAGTAAAAGACGAGGGCTAACACTGGCCTTTACTTTAGAATGCGTTCCTGCTAATAGCTATCAAAATGTGCCTTTACCACTAATCGTTGATGACTTTTAAAAACATTACTTAAAACTGATCAGTAAAATACTAAAGAAGCCATGTGCTGCTGATTTTCCTGCCAAACTTTGTTCTGCCTTTCCTGAACAGATTTACTTGCGACCACAATTAACCTGTAGCAGTCTCTTGGTCTAATTAGTGTAATTTGTGTAATAACATTTTGTGCAACGAGCTTGTACAAATTGTGACGGCCGGTCAACGTGCTGTCGCAATAACTGGAACTTAAACATAATAAAACACCCGCAAAGCACCACGCACGGTTGATCATGAGTCTTTAATGTTGGTTTGCCCCTCTTTTTTCTACCGTAAGAAAATAAATTATAGGGAAACACCAAATAGTGTCTTAGAAAGTAAAAGTCAAGACAGAAACGAAAAATTGTGCCAACGTTTCAAACCTTTATTTCGGTTCTTCATCAGAACCTAATCAGAACCTGATGAAGAACCGAAATAAAGGCTCGAGACGTTGACACAATTTTGCGTTTATGTTTTGGCTTTTACTTTCTAAGACACTATATAACTCAAGCCAAGGCATCCCTACGGGATCCAGAAACTCGTTGGTGTTTACTCATCTCTAATTATTATTATACTTTTAAAGCGGAAAAACGATTTTTGTCTTTAGGAAGTCCACTTTTCGCAATTTTTTTTTGCCGGAACGTATTTCTTCGATTTGATAAAAAATCCGCCATTAAATGAAAAGTAGGTTTTTGTCGTTAGCTAGCGTTATCCACAAACATTTTTTTTATTATCAGACTGCAAAGCCCTGAAAGCGTCGGGTAAACTTAGTTCCGGAATTTACATCATCAACCCTGATGGACAAGGTCCTTTTAAGGTGTTCTGTGATATGGAAACTGATGGAGGGGGCTGGACAGTGATACAACGGAGATGGGATGGGTCCGTAGATTTTTACCGTGGGTGGTCAGAGTATAAGAACGGATTCGGCTCGCTAATTGGTGAATTCTGGTTGGGGAACGACAAAATTCATCGATTGACTACTAACAGGACTACAACTCTTCGAGTTGATCTAGAAGACTGGGGATGCAATACAGTGTACGCCAAATATGGTAGTTTTAGAGTGGATGATGAAAGTAAAAAATACCGACTGACCGTGGGCTCCTATTCGGGTATAGTGCCGGACGCTTTAGCTTATCATAACGGTATGTTCTTTAGCACTAAAGACCAGGACAACGACCTATATACTAATTCTAGCTGTGCTCAGTCGTACACTGGTGCATGGTGGTACAGCGGCTGCCATAATTCCAACCTTAACGGGCGATACCTTGGTAATAGAGGTAGCGACGGCGGGATAAACTGGCAATACTGGAAGAATAACTACCTCTCTATGAAGAGATCGACAATGATGACACGTTCCTAATACTATTGATGAGCACTTATACAAAGGGATAAACTGGTACAACTGGAAGAGTATAAAAGTACCTCTTTATCGAGAAACCGACAATGACAACGTTTTTTTGTCATGTTAAAACGCATGCGCATTTGCACACTTATACACTGGAAATGATTACCTTTCACAAGCGGAAAAAAGAAGTACTTTCGGATTTGTTTGATGAATCAAAGAACTTAGATTCTGGCAATCAAATAGGCATAGACAAATTCTGCTCAAAACACTCTTAGAAGCTGCTCCAAAATGCCCTTAATTTTACTCACAAGCTGGTCAAATTTTGTTGCTCTCTGAATATAAATTATGTCTCCACATTTGTAGGTTATACCACCCACCCAAGGTGTTGTATAATTAACAATTATTCCAAGAGCGCGCGTTGGATATGAGATGGTACATGTGATCCAACAAGCGCAAATGGAATAATTGTTTTATTAAATTTAATTAGTTTTCTAAACTCTTCCATACTTAAAAATAGCAGATACATTTAATT
>JAOBAT010063918.1:0-24244 GCA_026413305.1 Hydrozoanthus tunicans
TCTCATCTTCCCCCCCCCCTCTCCCGTTAATTCGACATTAAATAATTAAAACAAGATGTCTTTCCTTAGCTCCACCTAAAAGTAAAAACATCTCTGCTAGTCGCGTTCCCAGCAGTATTGTCGGTGGCCAAGTAGCCAGGCCTGGAAGATGGCGCTGGCAGGCGGGTCTAAAGCGCCTAGAGGATGATGACATTTTCTGCGGGGGATCACTCATCAACAGGCACTGGGTCCTGACAGCAGCACACTGCTTGTACGACATGGTTAGAACTGAGACAGAGCCGCGGGTCGTTGTAGTCTTAGGAGAGTTTGATCAAGACACCAGAACCGAAAACGAGAGGAATTTAGAAGTCAAAGAGGTCGTCATGCACGAAGACTACGACCATGCGACTTTAGATTACGACATAGCAATGTTACAACTCGATTCTCCGGTAGAGTATACTGACTTTATACAGCCAGTAGGCCTGCCAAAAGAAGACATTGATTTCACACCCGGAGAGTACTGCTTTGTCACGGGTTTCGGTATGACTGAAGAAGATGGGGAGCTTTCAACAGTATTGCAAGAAGCTCAAGTGCCTATTGTATCAAAGGAAGAATGCCGAACAGCTTTCCCCTTGAAAAAGCTTACTCCACGCATGCTCTGTGCTGGGTATGCCGAGGGAGGAATCGACGCATGTCAAGGTGATAGTGGGGGCCCGCTGGTCTGCCAGATGGCGGGCTCGTGGTATCAGAAAGGTGTGGTGAGCTGGGGAGTGGGGTGTGGACAAAAAGGAAAGTATGGAGTTTATGCAGACGTAAAAGTTCTTCTTCCTTGGATACAAGACATAATAACGGAGGCTGCATCTGTCCAGGCACAAGAAATAAACTCGTAGACTTGAAAATTTTGCGAAATAAAGCTTTCAAAGCTTTTACAACTTTATTTTTAAAAGAAAGACAAAAAAACAAAAACCGCCATCTTTGCACGGCTTGCCAAGGAATTGAAGTTTCATAGCTCGTGCCTCGCCAGAAAATCACCACTGCAAGAGTGTGCTCAAAAAATTAATACTGTTCGAAAAATGTTTTAAAATAAATACGTCCGCTAACAAACTCATACTAAATTTGTTTTTATGACTGAAGAAGATTGAGAGCTATTTACCAGAAACACGGGGCCCTTAAAATGCTCCTTTTTAAGAAAGTTAACATCACGCATTGTTAGCCTGCGTAATAGCGTATTGCGGTGAGATGGGGACTGGGGCGAAGGAAGAATATGCCACTCGTCCCATCGCCCCAGGCCTTCCCAGTCATTAGCCGCAACGTAGGGTTTTTCAAATTCGCTGGTCTACCGGACGGCGGGCTCGTGGTGTTACGAGCGGGAGTAATGTTAAGTCTATTTCGACCTAACAACAATTGTTGCAGTTGAGCATCTGTTTTTTAAAAACTGCACAACTGAGAAGATGGTAAATCTTAAAGATATTTGAAATCACATAAAAAGATGGCAAATCTTAAAGATTTTTGAAATCGCATAAAAAGATGGCCATTGTTAAATATTTTTGGAATAAAATGGTTACCTAAAATTTTGAGTTTGAAAGTTTGAAAGTTTGAAAGTTTCTTTCGAGCCACCCTGGTAGGTTGTATCATGTTGTGCCCTTTGGCCTACCTTCCCGCGTTTTCTGTAGCTCCTTTTCTTACTGTACATGTCCGGCACAAGCTTTCGGCGGTCCTGCGTGCCCTCTTCAGGTGAACATATACGAATTCGCCTGAAGAGTGCAGCACTGTCAAAGCCTTGTACGAAACTACAGTAAACGTGGGAACGAAGACCAAAGCCAAAGGGTAAAACATGAAAACTGTATATAGTGAATAGCGCTCATTAAGCCTTCAGTGAGACCTCTTACCTTTCAATGTCAAATTCAAACAAGTAATAAATGTACTTTCAGATTCCAGTTTATGACACTGCTCATAGCTAAAAACTGACATGCGCATGAAGTCTAAAAAAATGCGAACATATAATGTTTATAAAAGGTTTGTTTATCTGCGAAATAAAGCGGACACCGAGCTGTTGTGTTTTTTTATGAAACGTCCACTCAAACTTAGACCGTTCTTTAATTGTTGCTGTTTGCGTAAACGAAATAAAATCTGGCAAACTACTATAAATTGAAGTATTTGAAATCCTGTTCGTGACTCTAGCAGAACAATCTTGGTAACATTCAAATTAAAAGACAAAACTATCTCTTCACTGCAAATTTTGTTGCAACCGTTCAACCACGTGTTAACATTGCTCCTCCCAACAGAAATGAAAAAGTACCGTATTTGGTAATAAGGAAAGGGGAGTAAATCAAACATATTCTAAAAACAACTTGAGCTCAATAGAAGAGGAATTTTTAGCTTTTTTAACTAAAAAGTTCGCATTCTAGTTGGGCGAATTTCAAAACACGACAGTCGCACAGAAAAGTTGTACTTCGTGCTCGACGCCTTTGAGCGTCAAACTTAAAACAGGTTGTTTTTATCAAAAACGACATTGTACCTCTTTATACATAATAAAAGATTTTCTTTTTACAATGTTTTGAAACGTGTGAACGTACAATCAGCAAATAAGAGTAGATAGCGATGAATTTTTTGTTTAACTATCGGATATCATGTAGAAACAAACCATAGCAACGATTTCAATCAAAACCTTGGTTCATTTTCACTGCTTCTTATTGCTCAAAATCATTTCGTCGGCGACAAGATCAATTTAATACTTTTAATGTGTATGAAGTGCCAACTACTTTAGAACACTTGCGTTACTCAGCGGCAGAGCTAAAGATGTTAAAATTGCTCTGTTTGAATTGCAACAGATGTTGCTTTTAATTACAGCCCAGTTGAAGAAAAGTTCACACCCGCAGCTGCGTTTGTCTGCTTAACCCATAAAGGCGAGGTTATGTTTTATAGATCAAATGAACAGTTGTCTTTTATTTCGTCAGATACCATCGTACAGACGAACTCGTCCCCAATTAAGGCTTTTCGGCTTAGAAATTGGCCTGCAAAAGCCCTGGGTACAAGATCATCTAACAGATTTACTCCCGCGAGGCCTTTAAAGTACATTAGCGCGCTTTCAATAAAATTCGTGATTTGACCAACCAGCAAAAGGTGCAATTTATTAGTTTTCGGCCGCCAAATAAGCTACACCGCTGTCTTTATTCATGATGACTTTTATGAAAACAATCTTAGTTTATAGGTTACCTGTAAGCAATAAAACGACAGGTATTTCAACACCTAAACGAAAATAAGTATTGATTCTTACATAAGAAAAATCACGGTTCAGTTGATATCTAATTTTTTCTTTGTACTACACGATATACGAGAAGATTATTAAGTTATTCTAAACTTCCCTGTTAATGACAAGGTACTAATAGTTGAACAGATTTCTGTAGAAAAACAGCAACTCCGAAAACTTTATAACTCGTGCAATGATACCTTTTATCTTGCAATGTCGAAATCAAACAAAAAATGAGACATCGTTTTATATTATATACTACTGTCCATAACTAAGGCTTTCTCAAGCCTTTATTTTTATCACAATATACACTTAATGTGTAGTCCCCAGGAAAACAGTTTGTTTTGTTTTCTCGAGAGTCCCGATGCTTCCCGAGAGAAAGTCGAGGGAAACATCAGAACTCGAGGAAAAACAAAACTAAATTGTTTCTCGAGGGACTTTACATAATAAATTTAGACTTTCCCTTTTGTCGAGACTTTTTTCGGTGGTGTGTTCGGTAGGCGGGCAACGATTACTGCGGAATCGTATCCCGGTCGGGACACATTTTGAATTTGACCAGGGGCACGTGACCAAGAATTGACCAATCACAGTGCCTATTTCTTTGAGTGAAAGTCTAGCTATATAACAATGTGTATAGCTAAATAACGAGCTTCGAAACAGCCGAGCAACTCATAGAATTTAGTGCAAGGCGTGGCGTTATGACTAACTATAAAAGCAGTATGTTCTCAATGATGAGCAAGCTTTTAACTACAGGTATTTCGCATTCGGTCACTTGTGTGTAAGGCTCTAACAAACACACAACAAACAATTGTAGATGAATCCCACAATTGTGTCATTAGATTGTGCGTCATTAACATTATTGACGCCTTGTTAGCCCAGTTTGTAAGGCGCCAATCTGTCGTGCGGGAGGCCCGGGTTCGATTCCCAGAGCCGGAACTTCACTCAGGGTCTTCAAATAACTGAAGGTGCTGCCTTTGCTTTAACCTTTGCGGCTTCTCCGACAGGGCTGTTAAGACTTAGGGTTATTTGCGCTAAGGACTTAAGAAATTTGCGCCAAGGTACCAAGGACCAAAATTTTTTAATTCGTTAAACAGAAATACTCAAAACTCCTCCTCTTTATCTTCCTTCATGAAGAAACTTAAATCAATCTTTCCGATAACTAAGATGATATTTTATTGCCAATACACAGTATTTACTCCTCTCTTTCAGTGTTTTTAGTGTTGTTGTTGTTTGTTGTCTTTCTTATTTGATATTTGATTAGAATAGTTTTTCAGTTCATAGGATAAAGTATATTTTAACTATATCATGACACTTTCATTTCAATCTCATATAATTTACTACCGTTTCGAGGAGGACCATCTCGTATAAGCTTTTATAGTTCCAATGGTCCTCCTCGCCACAATACTATGTATTGATTTTCTTTTACCTTCAGTTTACAATATGTTATCTGTGATTACTTTGTGGCGAAATAAAACTGAACTGAACTGAACTGAAGGGTGACAGACCTTGAAGGGGACCTCAAAATCACAGAGCTAAACAGGCAATACTGACAAAATTAGAGTTTTGAACTTAGAGAGCTAATATTCTAGCCGCCATCTTTAACGTGCACAAGCGCAAAGAACAACGTGCGGTGATTGTATCAATATTTTACTGGGAAAAACTGTTAAGAGTTATCTTTTGTGTGTTTAAAAAGTTTCAAAACAAAAAAAATTAACAATCCAACAGGTGCAAATATTTTGTTACAAAAGAGAACAATGAAACCCGAAATGGCCAAAAAACCGCCAATAAATCAGAACATTTACTAGGGAGTAGAACAAACCGCGCGGTACTTAATCAATGAGTCACAAAAAAGATTTTTAGGTTTTTACACTTTGTATTGTTTAGAATACCTAACTGAGTTTCTTTATTGACCGCAAAATTGCTCTTTAATCCTTTATCTTTTTGTTTAACACCAGTCTTTTGTCTCCTCTTTCATTCTACGAATAGACAGGGATACATTAGTGCGCGATCCAAACCTTTTCTCGTTTTCTCCCAGCAATCTCGCGTGTTTCCAGCAGAGAATGGAAACACCGAAAACATCTTGCTAACTTATTGTATAGGCTGGTTCAATAACAAGCCTTCGAGCGTACCGAATGAAGGTAATTGACTTCCCCAGTTTAGTGGATATATTTTTTGAGTTATAAAGTCAAAGTTGGTTCTCAAATTACATTTCAAGTTTTTTCTTTATAGTCCTCTACCCAACAATAGAGCTCCGAGGGCTTACAGTTTAAGGCTCAAGTGAAGGTCTAACCGTTTGCAGATGAGGAGAACTTCTCAGTTGCTTTAAACACCTGAGTGAAGTCCAGCACCGTCAAGCGACCCGATCCTGCGTATCAAATCAGTCAGGATAAACTGACTTTGTTCCAAAAGTGCCATATAAAAAGAATACAACCAACAGGCATGCAAAACAAAAAGAGCGAGCGAACCATCCGTCATTTAGATTCTAGCCGTCGGAAAGGGTCATATTGCAGTGGGGCTGAAAACTTCAGCTGTTGTCTTGGCAGTAAAGCCACATCTGTTGCTAACAGGTCCATTTCAACGTCTTTATCCACTGTGTTACGCAAATGTTACTAAAGTGGTTGGTACTGTTGTATTGAATAGAAAATACATTACATTTATCTTTGCGCTAACGAACGCACAAGCATGCAACAGTGAAAAGATATAGAAATCGAAGCGAGCTAGGTGTACCGCCACACCATTAGACAGTTAAACACTAAATATATCGGCGTCTACATTTACTTACTGGTTGTCTGTTTACACGTTTCAAAACACCGTAAAGTGAAAACTCTTTTCTCATGTACAAAGAGGTACAATTCATTTTGATAAGAACAACCTGTTGTGTATGAGCCCTCAAACTAAGGCACCGAACACGAAGTCCAAATCAACTCTTTTTTTTAATTCTTCCAACTGGAACCCAAAATTTCTAATTTCAAAATCAAGTTGTTTGTTATGATTAATCTATTCCCGTTTTCTCTTATCAAATATAGTTTTTGTTTGAATTGTGCTTAGAGAATTTAGATGTTGATAAACTGACCAGGGCACTAGAACAGACTTTAGGAGTGGGATTGAAATGGGCAGTGAAAACACGTGGCCAATCAGTTGCAATAATGCTTACATTAAGAAATCGTCTTTAGAATATGGTCTTCCATACATACAGGTTTAACTTCCTAAATGTAACCAATCTCTTTCTGTTAGTACCGGGTAGCGAATAGTCCCTTCCAAAAATGAAAGACTCGGCCAATTATGGCTTAGTCTCCAAATTCTCCTCACCTTTTTTGTCATTGGTCATGTCTCGAGGTCTTGTATTTTTTTCGGTCTCACGGACTTGGAGTTTCTCACAAATGGCTCGCATCAAGTTCTCGGCGTTTTCAGCAGACCTCGAGTTCGTTATTTTGCTTAAGATGTGTTTCGGTATTTGTAAAAAATCTCGATCCTGGATTTTTTTATACTATAATAGCTCGGTCTCAGTTCAAAGTCTAGGGCTCTAGGGATTTTAAAAATGCTGTCGCGGCACTTACCTCGGACAGTCTCGAATTTACCATTCCCTACCCCCGGTCAGTTTCAAAAGTTCAAATCACAGCATTCATTGTCTCATTTTATTTTTTTCTGTGCAGAGAGCAATGGATCAAAGAACAGTCTAAGTTGGAATGGACACAACGTTACATTGCTGAAAACACAACACCTAATTTCCTTTATTCACAGATTAACAAACAATTTGTTAACCCTTGTGCAGACGCCAGTCTCCGCTAGACTAACAATTTGTACACTTTATTTGTGTGTTCGTCTTCGATAATCGGGCTTGATTGTTCAAAGGCTGGTTTATTTTAACCCTGGGTCAAGCCAATTGAAAATTCAAGCAGTAAATTCTTCTCTAGGGTTGGAAACAAGATTTAGCCCTGGGTTTTTACTTTTCGGCCTTTGAACATTTGGGCCCTGATGTGCACAAGAAAGCGACACCGAAAAACAATTTTGTTGTGCTTAAGCACAGCAGAACAGTAGATAATTGCGGCCGATACAATGGGCCACTTGTACTATAGGCTCAAGAAGGAATTTTATACCATACCTTTTTACTTTTTAGTTAGCAGAGTTAGCTAGTTTGTCCAGATTAAATGGCTGATATAAAAGAAAATGAAAAGTTGACACGAGCGATCAGTTTGATTAGAAGAGACACACAAGAAGCATTAGCATCGTTTATTTCGGCCGCACTCCAGCGACCATCTTAGTCAGTTTATGACGTGAAGTGCGGCCGAAATATTTGATGAAAAAAAACGATATTTCAAAGTCTTCTCGTATGTCTCTTTATAATACAAAAAATAGTTTTAGTTTGAAACGAACACAATTCAGAAACAATGTGAACGAGTATTTATAAACACGCCTTAGCCTCATGTACGATGACAGACGCCCAGTTATCAAATCTTCATAGTCATAAACTTTATTATACACTCGGGTGAGTTGCACCACTTGCCTTTTGTTCATTAAGCATGGACAAACTCCAGTTTTGTAGGTGTCGAGCATATACGTACGTGCTTCGAGACCTCAATAGGACATTGTTTAGAACAAAAACAAAAACTAAGCATTCATTCAGGTCTGTAAGGAAAACCAGCGGAAAATTAGTTTCTAATTAAAAACACAAAAATCACATGCCGTAATGAAAGGAAGTCTGGTACCTGTTAACAGAACAAGGAAATTGGTGTTTGGTTTTCTAAATGGACAAAATGAAAATAGCAGTTAATTCTTTTCTTTTAATTTTATCAAAAGAAAACTTTTCTTTTCAACAAGGCTTTGTCGCTCTCTATGCTTTCGTATCAATGGGTTATTATTTAACGTCAAACAATCGCCAGTAGAATTGACAGGTATGAAGTCGATTTGCACTGACTTCTTTCGAAACAGAAAGTTTCAGTTTTGTTTTGATCTTTATTTGCTTTGGTTATCTAAATTGATTTTCAGAGTAAAAGCTTCAAAGTCACTGTTCCCGCTCTAATTTATGATTAGTGCAGGCTGCTTTTGGATTCGTAACTAATTATTGTTTTAAAGAGTGGAGAAGACACCTGTTATGTAGGCAAAAGCCGTACCACGAGTTCTAGCACAATAGAAATTCGACATTTTACGAGACTTAACTCTAAACACCATGGAAACTTATTATAACACACGTGTGAACAAAAAAACGGGCCCGCACGGCGGAGTTCGTCGGCCTAACCAAGAATGCCTATAGATTGTGTTTGACAAATCAAATGAACAAGTGGAATTTCCCAACTGCAGATATAACTGTGAGAATAAAATTTGATAACTAAAGTCCTAGTGGGAATAATCCTTGACTTGTTTTTCTTACGAAACAGCAATTTTGTTTATAAATTATAAAGCACAACAAAATGTCCCATCAGCACGGAATGCTCTTTCAGAACTGTGTTTGATGTTCCTTTCCATTTCAAAACTAAATTAATTCGGGTTTGATTTTTAGAAACTAACTCTTTTGAATTTCAACTAAAAGGAATAATATTAATAGACAAACCTCTCAAGGGTATACAAACAAACTTCACTGTACTCTGGCAGTTTTTTGATCAATATTAGTTAGTGTGTTTTCACACTACTAGACTATATTTCAAACACGTGTTAGTAGTAAATCGAGTTCAGTCCCTCAGTTTTAGAATCTGAATTTGAAAGAGTTGATTGTCCGGTAGTACCAGTAAAAAGCTACAACTTTTCTGTCGTCATAAAATATTTTTATAAACTGGTTTGAGTTGAGTCGTAAAAACTACGGTGTAGATGGCAATGTTTACTGTTTGTAAAATTGTAACCAATATTGTATATTTTAAATCTAATTGCTCTAATGTTCTAAATTAAACCAGAGGTCTTTGTGCTCCTCCACTATAACGAAAAGATTCGCGCCCTAAAAATTAAGTGTCAAATAAACTAAATCGAAATGAAGTTTCTCTCGCCTTTAGATAATCATGAACAATTCCTCTTAAAATGGCTTTTGTTACCCAAAAGATTCAAGCACTGCTCTAAACGCAATGATCCATCAGGGTCAGTGCCAAACTCAAATAAAAGCTAAAAGGGTTATACACTTTAAAGACATCTTGTAGATTTTAGTACTGAGCCACAAATACTACACTATATTGCTCTAATTAGTTCTAACAATAAGATACAAACTGTCAATAAATACTTTGTCCTTATAGGTTGTCTTTGCTTCAAAAGATAAAGATTTCACTTCCTTTGGTCTGTAATGGCCCGATACAAGTGAAATCTAACCACAAATATGGTAAATGAACAGCAACGAGAAGCAAACGACACTAAAAAGGCCTGTAAAGTTTAAATATACTTGGAAAGGAGGCCATTAGATAAACGCTGAAACCCCCTGAAAGATTTCGAATAATGCGACATTACGTAAAGGCACGTTTTAATCTAGACAAGAATAGCGAAGAAAACCTTCAAATTAAGAGAAAAAAGGGAACTGCCCTTAACAAATTTCGAAAGCCCTCTTGTGTTTGCCTTCAACTTTACAGATACTTAGCTAGAGGAGTAGCTTTTCATTATTTTGAGTAGTTCTTTGTTCACATATTATTAATTAGTTACGAGGTTTTAAAAACACTTGAACGAAGCCAGGCGAAAAAGCAGGGAGTCATTTTAAGCTGCAGGGGCTCCTGTGGTCACCTGTTTTCAAACACATTCGCTCCTGCTGGATGAATTATTCATAAGATTGCCTGTTTTCTATTGCTCGACTAGAATAGCAGTCATTAGCCGAGGTGGTTACTCTATTTTTCTTCTCCATTAATAATTGAGAGCACTCTATTCATATAGTCAACTGTTTTTCAAGACAGCCATTCATATGCTCTATTGTTTGGGACAAGGATACAAAACAAAACAAGTGATCGCGCTCACAACGTTTCGCTGCCGCTATAAAAGAACATCTGTGTTGTGTGAATTGCTGTTCTTTATCCAACAGAGCAGATAAAAGGAAAAAAACACTAACTCAATAGAGCAATAATTTGCGTTGTTGAGGGAACCCGAAGCAACTAGCATCGTTACCGTGGCCGAAAATCCGAGCAGCTCAGTTATGACTAAACCAAGTGAGCACATTAAGCGGCCTATGAACGCTTATATGGTATGGTCTCGAAGGGAAAGGCGGAGAATTGCCGAAGAGTGCCCTCGGATGCTAAACTCTGAAATAAGCAAAAGGTTAGGAATGGAGTGGAATGCTCTTACGCCAGATCAGAAACAACCATATGTCGAGGAAGCCAAGAAATTAAGGGAGCTGCACAAGAAAGAATTCCCAGAGTATAAATACCAACCTAAGCGAAAACCAAAAACGTCTCCAAAAATGAAGCCACCCGGTTTGGGTCCATATATGAGTGGTTACCCTGATATTAACGGCTTTGGAGTTCCTCCTCCGTCGTCCCTCTGTGGGCAGATGCCTTCTCATTTTTTGCCGCCTGGACCGTTCTCAAGTTGTGGAAACTGTTCAGGGCCTGAACCCCCTCCTCCGTACCCAATGCCTTCACCATACACACCTTTAGGCGAGCATTTGAAAGCACCTTGCGGACCACATTTCCTTAGTCGAGACATTGCCTGTGGAGGACTACCTATGACTTATGGCCCTCCGGGGACGACTATTCTCTCGCATCCAGTGCCAATGAACCATCATCTCGTTCACAGCAGATTATTACCTGAAACCGGCACTGTAGTTCACTCTACTCCCATAGACAGTCGAAATGGGCTACCTCGCCATTCAGATTTTATGTTTATTCGACCGGACCTTAGTTATTAAACAAATGCAGTGAATGTTTTTTAAAACGAAATCTACTCAAGCGGATACATTATCCAGGGTGGATTTACAAACTCAAGTCTCTAGAACACAAAAGATCTCTATAACGAGATGAGCAAATCTAAATTTAACATTGAGTTGTAGTTTCGCAACACTACTTCAATATTGTAAATATCACAATATACGCGCACGTGTTTCGTTAAATTCATTATGTTGTTTAAAGCCCTCTGTTTTTATATAAAGGGAACAATGCTTTGAAAGCTGTACCCCGTAGAGTTCAGTGTCAGTAAGAAACAAGAACCCTGATTTCTTTAATTTGTATTTAGACTTCAACTGTGACAATTTTCACGAGTTTCTTAAAAAGAACTTTCGATACTAAACACTGAGTGTATTTAGAAACAATAAAATGTTTTCAAAGAATTTTAATTCCGGGTTTGTTATTCCTTTGTCGGGCTCAAATGTACCACGACCAAAACATGTCACATAAATGACAGCAAAGTTGTGAAAACTCTTCTATTAAAAGCTAAAGTAAACTTGCTAAACAGGGCTTCGACTGGTGTCGAGACTTGAATGACCCTCTAACTCAAAAAGATTCTTTGTCTCTATGCTGTTACTGAAATCCAAGCTGCAAGAGAAAAGACAATTTCTATTTAGAAAACTAACATTATCTCCTCTTTTTAAGGCACATTACTGTTTTCTTTATGGCAGGTTTCTTCGATCTTAATAAAAGATAACTTTTTCAGCTAACTTGTTTGAGAACAAAGGCACTTTGAGAAACAAAAAGTTACCTGCCAGCCACCAACAAAACACCCTCTGTTAATCTTTCTCTAGAACAAGGAACATTTTGTTCTAGAATTCATTATTTGAACTCACGCTTAAGTTTAATCAATGACTTTAGTTTTGTTTTGTTTTTATCTAATTTGGGCTTTCATAAGATTTGTCTGTCTTATCCGACGTGCGAAACAAACTAAAATAGATATTCATTTTGTCACTCAATATAACTCTTCATAGTGGTTCGAAAATTGTTATCGCTCTCTGTAAGAATTGTTGAATGCTATGTGTAAAACAAGCAACCCATTATTTTAGTTCAGATTCAAATCATTTCTTTTGAATCTTTTTTCAAACCATTATCTTGAAATGAATTATTGTCAATGCTTTTTAAAACAAAATAGGCAATAGTGCAAGGTTCCGATATTTGTAAAACAATTTTTTTCGCGTCGGTGTCGTTTCCCACAGTAACAATAGCAGAGGCGCAAAAAAGCACGCAACTCAAAATCTCTTACTGGTTTCAGAGGGACGTTATAGGTCTGGCAATACACTTTTCAAATAATCGTTGTTATGCAAAGAGTAAATTTACTTTGGTGCTTTATTTCTTCATACTTTGAAAAATGTCACCAGGATGCCATAAGGTATTTCTACTTTACACTGATATGAGGAGTCGCCATGCACTTAAGACGATTATGACAGAAACTGATAAAGTTATTATCTTGTTGCATAATACCAGGCAGCTGTTGTAGTATCTCGGTGAATAGCCTTTACAATTACTACACGTTTAGAAAAACCTACATATAACTGAGGATGTACCACAAAAGAATATAACATTTAAATGCTGAGCACAGGAACTGCTTAAAAAGGGCCCCAAAACTACATGCAAGGACGAACAGATGGAAGGCAGGTAGAAAATTAATGTATAGCTTTCTAAACAACTCATTGATAATTGCTAGACGAACATCTTTCTTTACCAGTAATATTTAGAACTTTCCTAATTCTGTCTTGCAAAGCTGGTTGGCCTTGTTCGTTGTGTATCATTCTCTCTTCAAGATTGTCTCTCTCTTTTCAGCTCTTCCTAGACTAATTACCTCTAAAGTTCGATAACTAAAAATGACTAGGAAATTAGGCCATAAGCCTTATCAAGTATGTTATGGTGTTCGAGCATTAAACAGTATTTCCCTTGATACAAGTTTAATTGCCCATAGTGTGCTTCTAAGTTCTGCAAACGCCCTTCTAATTCTTAAAGTTTAAATTTTGGTCTAGCCGAGTGTTTGACTAACTATATGAAAAGTAGTAACAAACTTCTAAAAGGGTCCTCAGATAATTTTCCTAAGTGGTTCAAAAAACATTTGTGAGATTATTTACCAAGAGGTATTTGAGGCTAGTTAGACATGGCAAATTGTTTTTAATTAACCCATATCCTGCTACATTTTTGAAAAATTAACAAAATTTTAAAACCTCAACAAAATCACAAACTTCAGAACTGTTGAAGCAATGGTCGTTTTCATAATCAACTTGAAAAGACGAAGAAAATGGTGGTTATTTTGTAGGTTTTCAAGCAGGTTTTGATTAAAAGTTAGAACAATTTTAGTTTATCTATGAAATCCTTTTAGCAGGAAAATGGTTAAGACGCTAATTCATCGATTCCTTCTTTATTTACTTAATCATGGTGTTTCTTTGTTAGCTCAGGAATGGAACTATTTGTACATCTTTCGGTTAAACAACTTGACATATGTAAAGAAGCCAACTCACAAATGTTTTTCGAACGCTCGTTTTGTTGTTTTGTGTTCAATATAAAGAGAAGGCGTAACCAAATTGCGGTTTCTTTTGTTTCCCTTTATGGGACAAGACATTCAGTTTATAAAACGTTAAACAAACTAAACATTCGTTTAGGTGATATAAAGTCAACAGAGATACTCATTTCCAGTGATATATAAACTGCTACCTTTCTTGTCTGGTTAGTTAGTTTTTTTGAAATACTAAAACGAAGCGACGAATAAGGCCCAAAAAGTAATAAAAACATCGCAAGTTGAAAACACAAACAATATCTCGAGAGGGGAGGATAGACAAAACACTTGGCAAGCTCATGTATCTATCAGGATTTTAGGTTAATGAACTAAAAACAATTTTAATGCACATTTCATTGTAGTCACAAAGTAAGGGATGACACACACTGTGTGTAAAGATATTTCAAAGAACAGTTAAAACGTTAAGCAATCAACAAAAAAAGCACTGATACGTACTTATGTGCTTCAAACAAAAGCCCAGCAATCATGTAAAGCACAGAACCATCAGCTTTATCAAATAATTCGCTTTTGCTCAGCATAAAAAATCGTTGTGCGCAAAGATTTGTTTATTCAGATATCTAGAATACTGTCAAGCATGAATCTAGAAGTAGATTTTTATCAAAAAATCAAGAACATTGTCAAAACATTTCTTTAGAAAAGCAATCAAGTGCAACCTTTTAGATTCTTCACGATGCCACTTTAATTTTATTTCTGCTCCATTATGTAGCAGTTTTTCTGAAGTATTTGTGTCCTTGCTTTTCTTAGTCAAATGTAATTCTAAGCTTGTGTCAATCTGACTCGGTAAGCTTGCAACTTTAACTTGCTATACAAGATTGTCAGTATCCCTATTTGGGAAAAAAGAAAAACAATCGCACCAAATAATTGATATTTTTGTCGTTGTTACTGTTTACTGACAACGTTTTGCCTATAATGACCGCCTACTATAGTTATTCAAAGACTCGTTAGTGTGCATAATGCAAGAATTGCATAAAGACTGCCTATGTTATTCAAAGAATCATTTTGAATGGTGCATATCGTATTACCATAACGAATGCCCATGGTGTTCGAACAATCATTAGAGTGGTGCATAAAAGAATATCATAACTATTCGAATAATCATTAGAGTGGTGCATGTAATGTATACCAAATGAATGCCTAATCAAAGTGTTCGAACAATCATTAGAGTGGTGCATAAAAGAATACCATAACTATTCAAATAATCATTAGAGTGGTCCATGTGAGGATTCCATAACGAATGCCTAATTAAGGTGTTTGGAGAATCATTATAGTGGTGCATATAAAAATACCAGAATGACTGCCTAATTAAGGTATTCAAAGAATCATTAGAGTGGTACATGTGAAAATACCAGATCGACTGCCTAACTAAGGTGTTTGGAGAATCATTCAAAAGCAACTTTTGAAATTTTTTCGGGAATTGGTAAGGCTGATCGAGTCTTATCCAGTTACAAGGGTCACACTACTGCTTGACGTATCCTGTTTGGAACTCAGGTTTTGTCTGAGTTGTTCTCACAGCACTAAAACCTATATGTATTGTTATGAGCAAAAAAGGAACGAATGAAAGAGAAAATAAGTAAATAGGAAATAAAACAAAAAATATGTTTAAGAACAAAAAGTTGTTTCTGGGTAGTCAGAAAGCTAGTAGTGAGTCTGACTGCCTAGTATGTGGCAGAACTAACTGCTCCAAACGGCCGGGTTTTAAATACTTTCCCGTGTCCAAAAGTCTGGCTGCATTTTGCTTAAACAAAACCAAGTGTTGAGGAACACTCACGTGAACGGCATTTCGCGAAAAACAATATACTGACTTTGAGATAGACATCGATTTCCGAAAACTCAATGCCTTTAAATGAAAAATACGAGTATTTTTAAATAAGAATTATGATGATATGGCTTAATATAATAAAACATTGCTATTGCGATGATCGAGTGTTCTGTAGTTAACTTGTTGCTCTTATAGAGGTACCTTCTAGAGAATAAAGTTAACATAAATCTTGTTTTGTAACCTATTTTTGCTTTTGAAAACACATGGAATCGAACTATGTGTGTATCTTACAAGAAACATGGAGTAAATTAAGTTTAGAATTAACAGAATGTTTCACTTTTATCACTTTGCAGTCGACTATTATCGTTAAGAAATTATCTAAAATGATCATAACCTTGACGTTTTAGTTTTTCTTTCTATTTTTTTCTTTTATTTGGATGTAACTTAACTTTCTTTCTCCCCCTTTTTTTTTTGTCGCCCTCTTCCTTTTTCTCTCTAGCTCCTTCTTTCTCACTCTCTATATACATGTAAATAGATACAAAGACAGTTTAAAGTGCATATGTGTTAAGATATGTGTACATATATATGAATTAACAGTTAAACAGTAAACAATTAAAGACACGATTTCCTACGGATTTGGTAAAGGTTCGTCTCAACTCGATTTCATGCAGTGAGCTAGAAGCTTAAAAAGACAACACGTTCAGAAAGTTGTGGCGATAGCAGGTGTCCCATCAAACACTATATGCGATACCAGTGTTTTTTTGACCACGTTGCCTGTTTGCAGTAGAAACAATAGAAAACAATAAAAAATGTTTTGAGTCTCTTTTGTGGAACTACACTCCAGGAGGTTAAGGACACTGCAAATAATCAAATGTTTATCCAATCGTTTCATTGAAGGTTTAATGACTTGTAGCAAAAGAATCAAAATCCTTTTACCTTCAGCCAAAAGTAAAATTGAGATGATTTGTAAGAACCTTATTAAAAGAGTTATAACCACGTGGTTACTATTATAAATCCACAAAAAGTAGCTGCCACAAGTATAATGAATAAGACCTCCCTCTTCCCTTTTTTAGTTTAAAACAATTCTTGAAAATGCCAACTTGATTGTTCAGGAACACTAAGTAAAACACGTACTCACGGTTAGTCATGTTCAAAAAGGGCAAGGATTTAAACACTTGGTTGGAAAGAAGAAAAGAGCATCTTTCCTTCATTCACAGTTTTGTACACTGAAAAAAGAACAAAGAATCCTCTCTCAAATTTGTTTAGTTAATAAACTCTGGTAGTGGCTAATTATGACAAAAAATTTAACGAACATCGAATTTAATTCAATCCACTCCAATTTGCCAGTATGTTCGAGAAACTAGAAATGCAGAAACGGAATACAGAATCCAGTTTTGATGTCTTACTCATGGAGACGTGTGTCACGTAGTTACTGTTTTATTCCTTGGGAGGTCCGACTAGCATCGTTTTAATTACAGGTTTTAATTTTGCAACACCAGCAGTGTGTGATGAGCTTTGCCAACCACATGCTGATGATCCATAAACAGCTTCGCCACTTTATTTGAAGAAATACTCTTATCTTCTGAGCCTTAACTACGACCAATAGGCCAAAATTTCAACTCCCATTCTCTTCGATTACGAAAGCTATTCAAGAGCAACCATCAACAAAGAAACTGATAGTTCCTTCTCAATTATTTAATCAGGTGAAGCAATCATTAAATGGTTGCTCATAGGAGGAAACGAGTTAAACTATGTTCAACAATTTCTCTATATTCACTCTAAACTAAGACACCTTTAAGAGGTTGAATACTTACTCAATATCACTCAAACCTGTTTTATAACTTATCATAATATATAATACAATTGTAATTAACACTACAATTGTATAAGATCACTTACCTGCACTGTCTTTGTTCTATGATTCAAGCACTCATTTTTGCCCAAAGAAATATAAATCAAAAGTCGGTGAAATCAGTTTTTTTGCCCTTAATTAAATTGCTTGCCAATGGCTATTTCAGTTTCCACGTTTTTGAAAACAATAGGTGTTTATAGGCAACCCTCTTCGACAACCAGTTGTTTGGATTTCGCCGCGCGCTCTTGGGGTGCACCAGTTACTCGTTGCGATTCAATTCGACCACCACTGGCTGGGCAAAACTATAACAGAATTTGTACTGCGTGTTGATAAATCGCCCCACCTGTAGTTAATCCCTTAAAATAGAAAACCCGCGATTCAGTCTTGAGAATACTGGCTGTGCAAAACAACAGCAGGATTTGTACTGTTGAAAATTACCCTACTGTAGTCATAGACCATTGAAAACCTGTCTTGCTTCAGAATTTTCAAATAGAAAACCCTAATTAACATTCTTTGATAGACTTTAATTCAAAATTTTAAAAAAATTTTTAAAAAACTGTTTCCTTCTTTAGTTGTTAGACCTCTCAAGCTTTTGCTCTGGTTATACACTCGCTAGAAGACTGCATCTTAGTTCTTTGGTGAAATTGTATCTTGTAAGGAATGTGTGAATCTCTAATGGACTTGATGTTGCGAACTTAATAAGGTACAAGACCGCGTCAGTTCGCACACTATGGACATACCAAACAAAACTAAACTTTTTTCAAATCAGTTTTGATAGAACATAGTGACTCTTTCTTTTATGAGTCAAGGTACCAACAACTATTAGATTTGACAGCTTTTGAGCGCCGGGAAAATCATGGGTTTACAAATTAAAGGATTACTTTGTAGGGTATCATTAACAGGTTGGGAGAGATAATATCTAAATTATCGATTATCTAGTAAGACTCTCATTTCTGCACAAAAGTTTGCAAGAAAGTTATAGTGTCCTGGACCCAAGTCGACCCTAAACATCTTCTAATTTCTCAAATGCAACAAAACGTCTTGTACAATATGTATGTGGCCTTCTCTCAAACAATGAAACACGATCTATCCAAACAAACGCGCTCTGCAGAATAAACGAATAGCAGGCGTTTAAAAACTAATGAAGCACGGCAAAACTGTATTAGCAGATTGGTACCTATAGCAAAGCTTTTATATGAATTAATTTTAGGCTTAATAAGCGCTACTGTTCAACAAAGTTGTCTTACATTAACACTGACGGTTGTACGACCAAAAGCGGAACGTGTTTTTTAAAAGAAATGATTTGAAGTGATCAGAGGTGTAGACGCCAGATAACTATAGAGCTTCTGGCACGCTCATAGGCGTGGAAAAGATGGACACATTTTATTTAGTACAACCTAATTATATGGATATACTTTGATAAGTTACTATTTTGTTATTACTAAAAGAGTTTGTTTGTTCGTCGATGCCCTCGGAAATCATCAGACGAGAATTGACAAACAGATGGACTGCCAAACCACTAAAAAAAGACAGATACGTTTTCAATTCGCTGAGTATTTTGATTTCTGAATTGAAACGTGCGGCTTTAGTACGAACGTTCTGTTCATGTCAGCCTGAATCAAAACCCATAAAATTGCTTCCCGCAATGAAACAGACGTTATTTTTTGAGGTTTGGCATTTAATAACAAATCTCAATAATATATAAGGTTTTCATCTTCACCTTTCCTTTGTTTTTACTTTTTCGATAGTTGTTTTCTTATCTTACTCTTTCTTCACATATGATACACTCGTTATTACTTTTTATTCAACTGAAGTCCACTTCAAACACAAAGAACTTAAAAAGTAACCGCTATACAACATGATTACAAGAAGGAACACACCGAGAAGCTAATTTTGACCTGTGTGCACGTGTCTTATGGAACATGCGGGCCTGCTGTGTATTGTGTTAAAAACAATAAAGGGTTTGTTAGTGTTATTTAGCTTAGGTGGCTGATTTTGTTTTTGAGTTTCTCTTCAAGAGGTACAAGTACGCTGAATGTATTCAAACAATTATATTTTCAAACTTTTTTCCAGATGAAAACATTATGTGTAAAAGAAACTAAAAACGAGACTCAAGACGCTTGCTATATGCATTCAGTTTTCCGGGATTGTTCCAGAACATTGTTGCTTCAAGTTTCAGATTCTCGGTTGTTTTTCAAAACTGAACGCACATACACTTGTGAACGCTTCAGGCTTATTTGAGTCAACTAAAGCTTTGTTTTTTCGAGCCATAAATACCTCGACTGTATTGTCGTATTGGACCAGGAACAACAGCATAAGCCAACTCTTTTAACTTCCTGAATCAAATTTATCTCGTGAATGTAATCGTAGAAAGGAATTGCAAATAGATGTTTGTCTAGATCGGTAAAAACAAACCCTGTGTATTAAAGCCTGTGATCTGCTACAACTCTAACGAATTGAAGTAAGTAAACGAAATTATATTCACACGCAGGTAAAATGTAATTCAAATTGACAAACACTTGATCTAGAGTTTTTCCACTTGATTACATCAAAGAAAAATATTATCCGTGAGTTATGTTGCCCTTCGGTTACTCAAAAAAGGAAGAGTAACTCCTTTTTTGCCAAAGTGCAGCGAAAAGAAATAACTTAGTCCTAAAGTTGGATAATTTCTTTGTCATTTTGTTAATATCAATTAGCGTCGCTTTAATTACTACCAGTCGGGACTGAGATCGAAATGGAAACGATAACAAAACTGATCTTTATTTTGACTGTAAAACGTTTGGATAAACTGGTTGGAAAACAGGTGTCTCAGCTCTAATTAAGCTGACCATTTCTAATTTTAAAGTTGAATCTAAGCCAAGTTTAACCGCGGCAACCATATGCTCAGTGCGCCGTTAGATTAATTAAATGTCACGGTTCTTTGGCCGCTATTATGACTATACATCGCCGCAGGGAACGCAAGGAAATCATCAGAACTTGTCAAAAGCAACAGCTTTACACAAGACAAACTCTTAGCCTGTCGTTTAACACGAATAGTTGTAAACTGCTCAACAAATTTCGCCAAGAATCTGAATTAAAAAAGAGGAGGCATGGGTTCGAATTAACGAAAACAAAATTTTAAAAATTCTTGATCCAGGTCCCGGCAGATGGGGAACTAAAGATGCAGTAAATCAAGTTCTTTCATTGGTCACAATTGCACATGCATTTTAGTGACCGATGATACAATACGTGTGTCTGCCACAACGACCCTGCTTTCCACGAATTCTCAGTAGCTCAGTGGTTATTATGCAATGTATTTCAGTGACTGTCTATACAATCTGAGTGTCTCCCCAAATGACTCTTCTCTCCACCATAATCAGTAGCTCAGTGGTTAATATGCAGTATATTTCAGTTAATGCTCCCCCCCCCAAATGAACCTTCTCTCCATGAGTCCTCAGTAGCTCAGTAGTTATCATGCAGTGTATTTCAATGACTAAGTGATACAATCGGTGTGTCTCCCCCATTGACCCTGCTCTCTGTTCTCTATCAAGGTCTCAGTTACTTGGTGGTTATTGTAAGTGCATTTCAGTTACTGTGTGGTACAGTCCGTGTGTCTGCCACAACGACCCTGCTCTCCAAGAGTCCCCAGTAGCTCAGTGGTTGTCATGCAGTGCATTTCAATGACTGTATTTAGATACATGCTGCTTTAAGACTCGTAATCCGTGTTGACCGACAGAAAAATTATAAATCGTGTAACGTTCTTCCTTTTTTCCAATAAGCTGTGTTGTTTCACCATTTGGTAAATACTGATCGCAATGTGAGAGGCAGAGCAGGGTCATTGGGGAGAAACACAGATGTATCACACAGTCACTGCATGTGCTTGTGCCTATCAATAAAAAATGAAAATGCAAATGTATAATTTAGATATTTCAGTTATTATTTGCTAATAATATAATAATGTAATCATATTTGTTAGGAAATGGTACCCAACTAAATCTGATGTAAATCCCTTTAATACCTATAACAAATATATTAACGGTACTTGAAGGAGCCTTGTTTAATCAGTTTTGTGTATCTGTAGCTAGACTGCATGAGAAACGACAAAGAAGAAACACGTTCATCTTCAGTTATCTCCCTAGAATTTTTCTTGGGCTCTGTCAAACTGCTTCAGTTCCTTGTAATCAACTTTCTCTTCTATCTTGAACAAAAATTTGATCAACAGTTTATGAAACGTCCGTGGCTTATCAATATAGCAAGGGTGGGTTGCATTTTTGATCATGAAAATTTTCCTATCTGCAAGATGTTCAAGGTTATCTAAGGAAGCAACATGCATTAGTGTGCCGTCATTTTCCCCAAAAATTACCAAAGTGGGAACGCGAATAGCTTGGTATACTTTCGTCCTGAACTTTGAAGTATATGTTGGAGCAATGGCAACAAAAGCCTCGACAAGTTCTGGGTGACGCATTACTAGGGGCATAGCAAAGTCTCCGGCCCTCGACGGAGCTACAAGAACACAGCCTCCAAGCCTCAAACGGTTCAGTAAATCAACCATATACCCCAGTATTTCCTGTTCTGAGTATGGTATCTTTGAATTTTTGGAATTCCCAAATCCCGGAAGATCGATAGCAACAGTGTGAAAACCTAAGCGAGATAAAGTTTCCATTGATCCGATTGCTAGCCAGGTTGCGGATGAAAACTTTGCAGCATGTAGAAGCAAAACAGGAAACTTTCTTGTGTTTGCTTTAGGTTTTACTTCACGATAAAACGTGAGGTATGAAAAATTTAGGAAAGCTTCTTTGTAAACTATTGCACTATTCTGTCGAAGACTCAAAATGTTTTGTTTAACGTCCACATTTCGGACACTTGAGTTAACATTTTCGATGTACCTGTCTTCTTGTCTTGAAATCACTTTGCCAGATAGCTGTTTTTTATTTTTGTAACCCCTATTATTTGAACTGAAGTAATTGCGAAGTATACCAGGGGTAGCTTTGAGAGTAGGCGCGTAATGCTTCCTGAGAAGACTTGAAGCAGTTTTGTAAATGCTAGGTTTCGAGAGTGTTTTAAGATTGCTCTTACTTTTTTGTTCATGAATATGTTCTTTCGATTTCCTACCGTGTTTACGAACCGAAATAATTCCTTTGTTTATCTTGTAATCGCTTAGCTTTATTTTGGAATGTTTTTTGGAATCATATTTCTTGTCTAGATCTGCGATTTCGTTTTCTGTGTGAGCTGGAGACAACAAATGTTTTTTGACAACAGATTCATCGGATGTTCTATCGTGTAAAGTCTCGCCGAAATTGTGGAAAGTTTCTCCCTCAACCTGACTCTCATTTGGCAGGATTAAACTATCGTTTTTCGCTTCTGTCTCATCACGCAGAGCGTCTCCATCTTCTATTGATGAAAAACTCTTACTCTTCTCCTCAACACCACTTTTTATAGAACTCCAGCCTTTACTGTTATTATTCAAGTAAATTCGATCATCGGGAGCAAATTTGTCTTGATGTTTAAAATCTGTGCCACTTTGAGAAGGCACATCTCCATTCGTTTCCCCTTCCACTCTTCCGTGTGAGCCTTCAAATGATCTTATAGAGTATAGAATCAAAACAAGCAGCAAAAGAACAACTAAAACCGTTACACATAACTTTGAATACATTTTTCGCTTCGGTAAAAATCGAAGACGAATATTCATGGTGTCTAAATTACCACGGTGGCGCTGTTGAATTAATTCACAAAGATCTCCGCTCTTAATTGAAATATACGGCCTATCACCATCGTCACTTAGCAACGTTTTCAACTGGCTGAAAATTCGATAGTTTTATTGATTCTTGGTTAAATGCGATTAGCTTTTTTTAAATTTTACGAATTCTACAGAAAATCGTTTCAAATAAGTCTATAAAAGTATATTTAAGAGCTTGTTGGGACTACGCTTTTTAAAAGTGTTAAAATACATTGTGGCCAGTGAATGTTTTACCATTTTTCTGTAGTAAAAATAACACCGTTAAAAACATTCAAGAGAAACTAATGTTAGTATGATTACTTATCCAATGTACTTTGCTATTTTTTTTATTTATTGCTTTTGTTTTTCATCAGCAAGAAAAAAAATTTGAGCATGAAATTGGAGCTGAACTTCTCCCGTATTTTGTTATATGGTTTGTTTAAAATCAGAATCATTGATTTGTAATTTCTTGTTGTTAAACAAAATAACAGTACATAGAGAGCTTTTTAAAACGATATTTAAAATGACTTTGACTGTAAATAAATGTGCAAACGATTGATAAATACAAAAAAAGCCCGCTCTTCAAAGCTGTATTTCTCCCCTTTTTCGTGCGGTTGGCACACACATAGAGAAACCGCCATTGAACGAGCCAGACCAAGAGAACAGGAGTTGCTTTTGTAATTTTTTCGCACTCAAGACCATACTTTTCAATTATTAAATTTGTCAGAATTATTTATCATCTTAATATGTAATTTTATACCCTAATTTACCAGATGTTTTTTTGGATTGTTGTGAAAAAAAAGTTTGGTGAAAGGGTAAAACGTAGATTCATTTGTTCAGCTGCTTTGTATGTAACAAGTGAGTCAAAACCATTATACTATATACTAACTAAGCTAATCAACCTTTGGCTTTGTGTTACATGGAAGAGATCGAAGTTGCTTCTGAATTTGTTCTCTAATACATAGTTCCGAGAAGTCATCGTCCTGTGTTTGAAGAAAACGTTCTTGCAAAATTCCTGAAAATTAAGAAAAGAAGCTACAAACTGCCCCAGTTACTTTTTAAATGTTTCAAGAATTTCATGATGTTAACAGCTAGTCAAAAATATCATAAGACTTTTCACTTTTGAATAGGCGTTCCTCGGGTATCATTCGGCGAAAAGAAGCCTGGAGCACTACAAGCTAGGAGTTATTCAGGCAATGCCATAGAGTCTCGGGTGGTTTTATTAACACCATATCTCAAAAGGTAAACTGAAAAGGTAACTCCAATTCTTTTAAAACTCGTGGTTAGGAAATCACGTGGGAGCTCGATTACACCCCCACCCAGACCCAT
>JAOBAT010063929.1:8539-24238 GCA_026413305.1 Hydrozoanthus tunicans
AACGAACGTTCAAATGTTCTGGAGTTGCTCCTTCTCGTCCCTCCCACCTCTCAAGTCGACCCAAAGCCTTTATCTATAAACGAATGCTCCAATGTTTAAGAGTTTCACCTTCTTGTCCCTCCCTCCTTTGAAACAAAACCCAAACCTCTCTCAGCAACACAGAAAGCGAGTGTACTTCTTTAAGAGTAATTTTTGAATTGCTGCGTATCGTTTCAAAGCATCTAATTTGCTGGTCAAATGAATGAGTCGTTCCATTTTAGAAATGCAGAAACTCGCTGCCATTTATATCTCCATTTATCTCTTTTAAACATCTGTTAACGTTACATTAAAATAATACAAGAAAAATAGATAAAACCTCTGATAGCGAATGTTAGCTTAAAAAACCTACACGTACATAACATCATCTGTATTTGAAATGATAACTTATTTGTCCTCAATATATATCTTCTTTTATATTAATTTAAATTGATATGGAACGCTTTTAACATGGTTCAACCCTTATTATTTAGTATTAACCTAATCTTAGTTATATCCTCTTTTCTTAAAAGGGGGAAATGGATGAATTGTTTTGCGAAACGTTTTCTTCTAACAATATAAAATACGATAAAAGCCGAAGAAGCTTTGTGATCTGATAAAAGGCTTCTTTTTCAACGATCTTCAAACCCAGGCATCGGAAACTGCCGGGCAAAGCTTTCAACTTCATTGCGAAGAGCAGCTATTTTTTCCGTAATGATAGGATTTGAAACGACGCACTCCATAAAGTCTTTCATTTTGTCACCTGCAGATAGTTTGAAAAATAAGATTAAGATCGAATGAACAAGAAAACACACCAGAGAATTTACATGCAAAACAGGACCGCGAAGTCGGTGCCCTTAACCCTCTCAGTCAGTTATCAACATGCAAATTCTCCAAACAAAATAAAACGTTTGGTAATGAGAAAACGAGAAATGAAATGGCAAAGCGAACTACTGTAGATGAACTGTGAAATTGAAATTCAATGAAAAGTAGGGACCCTCTTTTGGAGAATTTACAAAAGCAACTGGCACTGAGAGGGTTACTAAATACCTTGTTATCATATGGTCAGATAGAATTCTACACCCTGATTGGCTGTTGAGAGGGCCCGCGGTAATTACATACTTCTATATTCTTTACCGATCTATCATACTTCGCTTTTTTTAAACATTTAGTTAAACTTTGTAATACAAACGTACGTAAGTTAGCATCCACTTCAATTTCGACGTTTCGACGCCATCCAGCGCCATTTTCAAGAAAGATTACCTAGTTAAACCATATAACAAATGACTTCTTAACCTAATTCGCTCGGTCTTCACGGGGAAATCTCAGACCTCGGTCTGGCGGTAAGAATTTCGCTACGCTAAAGTAAAGACCACGCCAACGGTTAATTAACAATTATCCCAAAAGCGCGCGTTGGATATATAGAGGATGTTACATAGCCGCGCGGAAATACGAATTTTATCTTCGAGTGTTGAAAAAATATTTCACGTGTGAGCGCAGCGAAGATAAAATTCGTATCTCCGAGCGGCCATGTAATTTTCTTCTTATCACATACCTAGCGAGATTCTGGGTTTATTGCAGAAGCAATATTTTCATTGACACAGAAAAGATTGGCAAGTTGTTTCAACGGCAGGAAAAGTTTCAAATCAACCACACGTGATGATATGGAAATCGTGCGTTCTAATTGGCTGTTTTTCATATCACCACATGCGATTGATGTGGGTGGCTGATACACTCTGTATTTCACCGATCTACTATGTAAATATCGAACTAAGTATGTGGTTCAAGGTGGTAAATACCCAAAGAGGCGCGTAGTGCCGAGTTGGTTGTAAATCATCTCATTTCCAACAAGCGCCAATAGAATAATTGTTTTTTATCAAGTTTCTTGAGTTTTACAAACCTATCGGTACTTGAAAATGACAGCTACAACTTATTCAGAACCATGTTTCAGCTTTACAACACTACACAGTCAGTTTCCATTTATGGTCAGTTCGGTATATGAGCTGATAACCGAGGTTGAGTGAGCCAATCAGAACGCTAGAAACCCGGTTCAAAGTGTTGTACACCGTACGAGCAAAAAAGTAGCACACACTACCTGTCAACGCCTGCGCCTCAAGAGTAACGTCCACTCCCTTGTGTATTAACTCGCACACCTTCACGAAATCGTGTTCCCGAAACCCTCGTGACGTCAGTGCTGGTGCGCCTGAAAGAATGACATAACGAGCCATTAACTTATGTACTTAGGCCCTTTGCAATCCAACTGCACCGCAAGCCATCAACCGCCACGTGTCACTGCACCCGACTTTAGGCCTTTCTACTAATATCTATCCACGTCATTCCTCATTTCTGTCAATGCTATCACATGGTTCGTACTGTTTGAAGAAAACAAAATTCCAGGAAATTTCCAGAGTAGCAAAATAATATTTTAGGACGGAACCCCTATTTCTCTCTAGGCTAAGAAAAAAAGACAATATCGACTTTAACTTTTGTATCACAATAGCAAGGACTGGTATGTTAATTGACCCATTCTGAAACAGTTACATGAAGCATGAAGACCTTTGTATACAAAAAAACTGACCCAAATCCCACGAAAATATTTCGCCAAATTTAGTCTAAACACAAAATGTACAATTGCGAGCAAGTTATTTATTTTGAAAAAAGGCGGATCGACTTATATTCGGATGAGCGGGGAAAATAATTGGCCATCCAGAAAAAGGGGGCAGCTTAACATTTCACCACAATGCATTGCAAACGTTACACCATTAAAAGAAGCTCAAAGAAAGTGACAAATGCTCAAACTCTTTCTTGTACAAACAACACTGTGTATGTCAAACTTGAGGTTTACAGATTCTCACTATGTGTTTTTATTGATAATTTTAGGCGTTTATGCATTAATATTTATGAATAATTCTATAGTTCGCCATCTTCGCTTCGGTGAATCAGAATATAAGAACATCTTATGGTGGAGTGACTGAGTTTATGAATGAAAGCCGTCCACTTACCAAGCCTGATACCGCTTGGTTGAAGCGCACTGGTGTCTCGTGGGGTTGTGTTCTTGTTGACTGAGATTGAAGCCAGTTCCAGTACTCGCTCAACACGGGCACCGTCCACGTCCTGCAGTTATTCAGAAAGTGTCACGAAAATATACATTATTAAAACTACAGGGTTCTCAAAACGTTCCAGGAAGTAGGCCATTACCTCAGTGTAAGCAACTGAATGTCAAAGGAGCAAGGTTTGATGCACGCTTTAAATGCACCTCCGTTAGTGGTTTCTGAGGCATCCAGTGTCTTACATTAAACGCCAAATCACAATGCCCTCAAGTTACCAAATACCCCCGTTAGGGATTCCTGAGGCATGCAGTGCCTTATTAATCTAAGGCCACAGTCCCCTCAAAGTTACCAAATACAAGAATCAACGCTACAAACCAAAATCTTCTACAACACAGTTATGATACTTTCTGTTTTACATGCGGAGGCTTGCTAGTGGGTTAGCATTAATTTCCTTCTGTGCTAGATGGAATTGTTTTTGCAACTTCAAAAGCTTCCAAATCACTGAAAGAGGCAGCTCATTCATTATCATTACTGTTAATATTCGTCTTCTTACTATCATCTTTATTGCAATATTATCGTATTCTCACCCGTGGCTTCAGGTCAAGTAGCACCAAATGGTTGTCGGTACCTCCTGGAAGATGAACAGAACACTTGAATGTTAAAGTAGCCCTTTCTACTGCACTGTGCTTTGCCATACTGTCTCCTGGCCTTTTCAGAAGTTTGAATTCGAGGACTTAACAACTTACAAGTTCACAGAAAAAAACTGTAATAAGAGCTATTTAGGAACTTCTAAAAGGTTTTCTAGGACTCATGAAGGAACAAAGAGTCAAGAAGTTCAAGCAAAAGGTAAAAACGCCAGGGAAACAAAGAATTCCTGAAAAAATACTAACCCATGTAAAGAATTCCAGGAAATACTAGCCCGTGCAAAGAATTCCAGGAAATACTAACCCATTTAAAGAGTTCCAGGAAATACTAACCCATGTAAAGAGTTCCAGGAAAAGCTAACCCATGTAAAGAGTTCCAGGAAAAGCTAACCAGTGTAAAGAGTTCCAGGAAAAGCTAACCAGTGTAAAGAGTTCCAGGAATTACTAACCCATGTAAAGAATTCCAGGAAACACTAACCCATGTAAAGAATTACAGGAAAACACTAACCCATGCAAAGAATTCCAGGAAATACTAATCCATGTAAAGAGTTCCAGGAAAAGCTAACCCGTGTAAAGAGTTCCAGGAAATACTAACCCATGTAAAGAATTCCAGGAAATACTAACCCACGTAAAGAATTCCAGGAAAACACTAACCCATGTAAAGTATTTCAGGAAATACTAACCCATGCAAAGAATTCCTGGAAATATTAATCCATGTGAAGAGTTCCAGGAAACACTAACACATGTAAACAGTTCAAGAAAAAACTAACCCATGTAAAAAGTTCCTGAAAATACTAACCCGTGTAAAGAGTTCCAGGAAAAGCTAACCTGTGTAAAGAGTTCCAGGAAATACTAACCCATGTTTAGAATTCCAGGAAATACTAACCCATGTATAGAATTCCAGGAAAACACTAACCCATATAAAGTATTCCAGGAAATACTAACCCATGCAAACAATTCCAGGAAATACTAATCCATGAAAAGAGTTCCAGGAAACACTAACCCATGTAAAGAGTTCAATGAAAAACTAACCCCTGTAAAAAGTTCCAGGAAATACTAACCCATGTAAAGAGTTCCAGGAAAAGCTAACCCATGTAAAGAGTTCCAGGAAAAGCTAACCAGTGTAAAGAGTTCCAGGAAATACTAACCCATGTAAAGAATTCCAGGAAATACTAACCCATGTAAAGAATTCCAGGAAAACACTAACCCATTTAAAGTATTCCGGGAAATACTAACCCATGCAAAGAATTCCAGGAAATACTAACCCACGTAAAGAATTCCAGGAAAACACTAACCAATGTAAAGTATTTCAGGAAATACTAACCCATGCAAAGAATTCCTGGAAATACTAATCCATGTGAAGAGTTCCAGGAAATACTAACCCATGTAAAGAGTTCCAGGAAAATATCAACTCATTAAAATAATTCCAGGGAAAATACTACTCCACTAACTACTTCTTTCAGCTGTTACAAACCTGAAACAATGTTATAACCCAGCTTTTGGAGAGTCTCCGCCATTGTCTTGGCATTTCTCATTGTCTGCAGTTGATACTCCTTGAATTCTGGTGTCATTGACTATGGACACAACAGGCAAAAAGTAAGCTTTAAATGATTTTATAAACGAACATTTGAACTGTAATCTTCATAAAGTATTGTTGTGCATCTAGAGAGAATTTTCCAAGCAAACAACGCACAGATAATGGAGGCACATCTCTCTTTTATCATCGGAAAAGGTAGTGTTTCCCAAAATCAACAAGTTTGGTGCACTACTTTAGTTATTCTCAGTAATATCTTACATCTAATACTTTCACTGCGAGTAATTTGCTTGATGCTTTTAGCAAAAACTCTCATTCCAGAGCAAGACTACGCTAAATTTTTTCTCAAACCAAGTGGCCAATTAGGCCGACGCTTGTCTCCGGTTTCTGTAAAGACGAAAAAGAGCATTGACTCCCTCTCAACAGGACATCAATCAGCCACAAGTTAGCCCTGAGCTGAGGCTTGTACCCACTTAAACAGCTGAGTCGACTGGAACACTTAATACTCACTGACCATACACCAGCAAACAAGCTCAAAGTTGTCAGCGTTTTCACTCACACAATATAGCATTTTTCTATCCTGCATGTACTTTCTACAATTACATGCTCCTTCTAACGTTTGTGTCAAGAACTGGAACTAAAAATGTAAAAACAAATGCAAAAGGAAACTGTTTGTACCTGTTCGAGGGCCACACCCACACCGGCAATGGCGTGATTGTGTGGTCCACCTTGCAATGATGGAAAAACGGCAAAATCGATTTTGTTCTTCAAGTCGTACATTATGTCTGATGAAGAAATAAAAGGATAGCGTTACTAAGTCTAAAATGCTGTAAGTTGTACTTCTATTAGTTGCAACTATAACGCCTATGAGGAATTTTTACGTGTCAGTGTAACGGAGCTAGTTCAACTCCCCCAACATTATCGGGCGTTTCTTTTTTTTAATTTGTTCGTCTCAACACCATGTTCAGAGATCACAAGTAATGCACTCGTAAGTTATACTGTGCTGACGAAACCCAATAAGGCAAAACAACTGTCCACAACTGCTAAAATTAGTGCTTGCAAGTTACTTAAAGGATGCATGATTGTGCAGTGATCGTGATTTTTATCCCAAAAGTGGTGGATCAACACTTGACTTCAAGATTTGATATGTTGGAGTTTTTATATATTGTGGACTGCGCAAGACGACGTTGGAAGAAATGCAGTTGGTTAAAGGCCTTTAATCAGTATCGTTCAGCACTCTCGCCAACAAGTATTCAATCACAATGCTGGTTGCAAAAAACTAGATTTTCTCGAGTAAAGCCTTCCCTGTAAACATAATTAAATCTGTGCTCATCAAAATGCATTTTAGATGATGTCTCATTATGCATATTGGTTGACTAATATGTCCTTAACACAGTACAGAACGGCGGTTTATCCAAAATCCATGCGGTTCAAAGATGCAACCGTGTAAAAGGTGCAAACACATTGACATGAATAACAACGTGACGGTTTGATCTTTAGAGGGGTACTTGTCAATGAAAGATCTTATTGGACTATAAGTAATGCTAAAAATCTCATCCATGTTTTTACCTTTTCCAGTTTTCTTGTTCTTTCCCTTTACACCAACACGATAGAAGATCATCCCTGCCCTATAAGGTAACCAACAGAAAACTTTCTTCAATCAAACTAAGTGGCACATTCTTAATTTACTCGTTCGCTATTTCCATCAGTTGAGTTTGAGCCAGGAAAGTGACATAGTTAAATCTTTAGATCTATATATTAAGCATTCAAAGAGCTTGAACAATATCAGTCTAAAACTTATATAGTAACTTGTCATCTACAAAACCTGAACCACACAATTTTTTGTTTGAACATTTAATGAAGAGAAAAACGAATACAAATTAAATAAAGAAATGACCAGGGCTACAAGCAAATATGCTGAAAACTTTTAAATAGAACTGTAGTAAGTAGAAAAGGAAGCTACTGTATCACTGAAAGCAACCTTTTACAAGGTGATGTGACTCACTTCATGACATTTAAACTCAATGTTTCTAGGTTAGTACGGAATTAATCGTTTTTATTCGTTAGAGTACAGTTGATTGAATGCTAAACAAACCTCGATCCACGCAGACTCTTGTGAGTAGTTGTTGAAACAACATGACAGTCTTCAAATGGGCTGGGGATTACCTGAATGACGTCCAGTAATGCAGAAATCACTTTAAATCATTAAGCATCATTTCATACAAAACAGCAAAAAATCAGAACATAACCCTTTTTACCCTTTCCATCTGCCAAACAACAATTGCTGTCTACAGTAATTCTCACAACTAGAACCCATACTTTTAATGCTGCCAGTTAAGGAGAATTTTGCTCTTCATCTCCGGTAGTCTACAATACATTTGATCAATTCCGACTTTCTCATTACTAAATGTCCTATTTTGTACGAGTTATGCAAAGAGAAGTTGGGCGTTGATAAACCTGCTGGGGCTGAAAGGGTTAAGATCAGCGGCTCAAAATTCGGCTTTAGTTCAAACATTTCTTCTTACACTTCGCAACAGTGTGGGGTTCACTTGCTTCAGTATGACAAAATATCTAAACTTGTACCTGCGCTGCAACCAGTCCGCTGATGTGGGCCATATCGGCCAGCAGAACAGCTTTGTGTCTGTCAGCAATCTACAAGGAAAATGTTGTAATACTGAAAAAGGCACCCATTGTGTTCTTTGTAAAGGTTAACTAGCACAATTCTTTACAATACTGCGATACAACCGGAACAAAGGTGTTAACAAGGTCAAATAAAAATCAAAATGCTGGAAAAGAAAACAATATGATAACACCAAGAACAAACTGAGTTGTTGCCGATGTCGGTAAATAACGTTTTTTCTAAAGTCATTAACTTCTAAGATTACAATGCTTGTCTGGAAGTTTTTCTGAGGAGCAACAGCGATGAAACTATCTAGAGCCTATCATGCTTTTTCCAAAGCAATTACAAGTCCTGATTTTAATGAAAGTCAGTCAAATGAAGAACAAAAATTTTTAGAAGGTTGAAAAATAATCTGAACCATGTTCCTTGTCTGGTATGAAGGTTTTAATAAGACACAGCAGTATCAAGTTACTGCTTTAGAAGGAAGAAATAAAATTGAGATTAAAAAACTATACCAAAATAGGCAAAAACGAAAATGTGAAAGAGATGAAAAAATTTACTTATTGATATCATGAGTTTTGGTGATAGAAGATGGGCAAGAATTTGAGAGATCATGAATGAACTACAAAGCAGATGATTCAACAGAAGGCTACAGGACTTTATGAAGTAATAGTGGAGACGATGACTACCCTAGACAACTTTGAATGTAAATAACAAAGTTGACAGCAAGACTTACAATGTACTTTATCATCAGATACGTAAGTTTAGGTCCTTCTGTATTGTACTATGAAGAAAGTCATATTTGTTGAAAGTGCTTATTTATTGTGTTAAAGGATGAACAAGATATTTTGTTGTTGAAGTGAGGTGCTGTACATGCATGCAAGGTACAGCACGAGAAACTGGTGGAAGCTCTACGCTCCCTAACTGGGGAAAAGAACATTTCATTACCATGCAGCAAATGATTGGAATAGTTTAGAGACTGACATTAGAGAAACCAGGTTCTTCCAGACTCAAGAAATAATAAAAATTTTACATCTCACAGTTTTGACTAAGGATGATTTTTAGATTTTGTATCACTGATTCTTCTAGTAGATTTTTACGGAGTTTATAGATTTTATTATAGTTTTATTGGTGTAACTATAATCGCTCAATTTAGCTGTGTTTTGCTTTTCTTTGTCTTTATTTGCAGGGCCTTACTTAAAACGGCCCCTTGGCTAAATATTGTTATTTATAACTGTTATTATTATTATTATTGTTATTACTATTATTATTATTAACATTATTATTATCATTATTATTATTATTATTATTATCATTATTATTATTATTATTACATTATTACTATCATTATTATTATCATCATCATCATCATCATTATTATTATCATTATTATTATTATTATTATTATAATTATAGGATCAAGATCAACAGCAGAGTTATGTTGCGATTGACAAGCTGTTGTTACAAAAGATGGTGAATGAATGAACCTGGTTGAAACAATAAAAGGTGCAAGACAAGGGTGAGTGATATCACTCCAGCTGTTCTCACTTTATATTGTGGTCATCATGGGGAAAGTAGAAAAAACAATGGCTATTTTTGTTAAAGGAATTAATATCAATAACACCTGATGCATAGACAAAAGTGGATTAGCAGCAGAACACTCTGAAATTTGTTACAGGTTCAGGAGTTGTTGAAGCAGGTTTAGAAGTAGTTAGAAGGGCTTCGGGAGAACTGGAACGTTACCAGAAGTAGCTGGAGGAGATTTATGGTTAGTTTTGTAGGTTAAGAAGAAGTTAGAGCAGATTTACGATAAGCTGGACTGATTCAGGAGTTGGAGCAGGTTCAGGAGTAGTTGGAGAAATAATAAAGATTAACTGGAGAAGATTCAGGAGTAGTTAAAGCAAGTTAAGGATAGTTGGAACATGTTAAGTAGTTGGAGCAGATTCGGGAGTAGCTGGAGCAAGTTCAGGAGAAGTTGGATCAGGTTATGGTGGAGCTGGAGAAATGTTTAAGATTGACCGGAGAAGATTCAGGAGTAGTTGGAGCAAGTTAAGGAGTAACTGGAACAGATTCAAGAGTAGCTGGAACAGAGGCAGGTGTAGTTGGAGCAGGTTTAGTAGTTGCCAGAACAGGTTTAAAGTAGCTGGAGCAGGTTCAGGAGAAGTCGAAGCAGGCTAAGAAGTAGGAACAGATAAAGGAGTACTTGGATAAGGTTATGGCAAGGCTGGATTAGAGGCAGGAATATACAGGTTAAGGAGTAGTTGGAACAGGTTCAGGAGAAGTTGGAACAGGTTCATGAAAAGTTGGAGCAGGTTCTGGAGTAGTAAGAGCAGATTCAGCACTAGCTGGAACAAGTTCCAGAGTAATTGGAGCAGATTCAGGAATGGTAAGAGCAGATTCAGGATAAGCTGGAACAGGTTCGGGAGTAGTTGAAGAAGGTTCTGGAGTAATTGGAGCAGATTCTGGAGTAGTAAGAGCAGATTCAGGATAAACTGGAACAGGTTCAGGAGTAAATGGAGCAGATTCAGGATAAACTGGAACAGGTTCAGGAGTAGTTGAAGCAGGTTCAGAAGTAGTAAGGGCAGATTCAGGATAAACTGGAACAGGTTCAGAAGTAATTGAAGCAGGTTTAGGAGTAGTAAGAGCAGATTCAGGATAAGCTGAACAGGTTCAGGAGTAGTTGGAGCAGATTCAGGAGTAGTAAGAGCAGATTCAGGATAAACTGGAACAGGTTCAGAAGTAGTTGAAACAGGTTCCGGAGTAATTGTAGCAGATTCAGGAGTAGTAAGAGCAGATTCAGGATAAACTGGAACAGGTTCAGGAGAAGTTGAAGCAGATTCAGGAGTGGTAAGAGCAGACTCAGGATAAGCTGGAACAGGTTCAGAAGTAGTTGAAGCAGGTTCCGGAGTAATTGGAGCAGTTTCAGGAGTAGTAAGAGCAGATTCAGGATAAACTGGAACAGGTTCAGGAGTAGTTGAAGCAGGTTCAAGAGTAAATGGAGGAGATTCAGGAGCAGTGAGAGAAGATTCAGGATAAGCTGGAACAGGTTGAAGCAGATTCAGGAGTAAGTGGAGCAGATTCAGGAGTAGTAAGAGAAGATTCAGGACAAGCTGGAACAGGTTCAGGAGTGATTCGAGCAGATTCAGGGGTAGTAAGAGCAGATTCACAATAAGCTGGAACAGGTTCAGAAGTAGTTGAAGCAGGTTCAGGAGTAATGGGAGCAGATTCAGGATAATCTGGAACAGGTTCAGGAGTATTTGAAGCAGGTTCAGGGGTAAATGGAGCAGATTCAGGAGTAGTAAGAGAAGATTCAGGCTAAGCTGGAACAGGTTCAGGAGTAATTGGAGCAGATTGAGGATTAGCAAGAGCAGATTCAGGATAATCTGGAACAGGTTCAGGAGTAGTTGAACAGGTTTAGGAGTAATTGGAGCAGCTTCGGGATAGCTGGGACAGGATCAGAAGAAGCTGGAGAAGATTTGTGGCTAATTTTGTAGGTAAAGGGTTAGTTAAGGAAGATTAAGGATAAGCTGGAACAGGTTCAGGAGTAATTAAAGCAGACTCAGAAATTGTTGGAGCAAGTTCAGGAGTAGTTAAAGCAAGTTAAGGATAGTTGGAACATGTTAAGTAGTTGGAGCAGATTCGGGAGTAGCTGGTAAAGGTTCAGGAGTACAAAGAGCAGACTAAAGAGAAGCTTGGTTGTTTGTTGTTGGAGCAGGTTTGGTATAGCTGGAAAATCATTCAGGAGTAGCTTTGAACAAATTCAGGAATTACTGCGACAGGTTTACAAGTAGCTGGAACAGGTGCTGGGGTACTTGCTGTAGGTTATGGAATAGTTTCAGCAGCTTCAGAAGTAGCTGCAAAAGGTCCAAAAATAGCTGGAGCAAGATCAGGAGTAGTTGAAAAAGGTCCAGGAGTAGTTGAAGCAGGTTCAGGAGTAGCTGGAGCAGATTCAAAAGAACTTGTAGCAGGTTGAGGAGTAGTTTCAGCAGCTTCAGAAGTAGCTGCAAAAGGTCCAAAAATAGCTGGAGCAAGATCAGGAGTAGTTGAAAAAGGTCCAGGAGTTGTTGAAGCAGGTTCAGGAGTAATGGAGAATATTCAATAGTAATTAGAACAGGTTCAGGGGTTGTTCATGCAGCATCAGAAGGAGTTGCAGCAGGTCTAGGAGTAGCTGGAACAGGTTCAAGAGTAGCTGGAACAAGTTCAGGAGTTGGCGGGGCAGGTTCAGAAGTAGTTAGCTCAGGTTCTTGGGTAGATGGAACAGGTTCAAAAGCAGAAGAAACAAGTTCAGGAGTAGCTGCAGAAAGTTCAGGAGTAGGCGGGGCAGGTTCAGGAGTAGTTATCCCAGGTTCTGGGGTAGATGGAACAGGTGTAGAAGTAACTGGTAAGCATTCAGAAGTAGGGCAGGCTAAGGAGAAACTTGGTTAGTGTCAGGAGTAGTTGGTTTAGGTTCAGGACTAGCTGGAGCAGGTTCAGGAGTAGCTGGAGCATGTAGGGACTAGTTCACTTAGGTTCAACAGTTGTTGGAGCAGGTTTGGGTATAGCTGGAAAATGTTTGGCAGTAGCTTTGAACAAATTCAGGAGTAACTGGAACAAGTTTACAAATAGCTGGAACAAGTACAGGGGTTCTTGCAATAGGATATGGAGTAGTTTCAGCAGCTTCTTGGATAGCTGGAAAAGGTCAAGGAATAGCTGGAGCAGGATCAGGAGTAGTTACAAAAGGTCCAGGAGTAGTTGGAGCAGGATCAGGAGTAGCTGGAACAAGTTTACGAGTAGCTGGAACAGACCCAGGAGTAATTGGAGCAGGATCATGAGTAGTTGGAACAGGTTCTGAAGTAGTTGTAGCAGGTTCTGAAGTAGCTGGAACAGGTTTACAAGTAACTGGAACTGGCACACGAAAACTTTCTGCAGGTTCAGTAGTTTCAGCAGGTTCAGAAATAGCTGGAACAGGTTCAGGAGTTGTTGGAGCAGATTCAGGAGTAGCTCGAACAGATACCCGAGTACATTGGCCAGGTTCTGGAGTAACTGTTACATGCTCTGGAGTTTCCTTACCTACAAGTTGCTCAATGCTAGATGTGAAATATCAAAATGAGAATTGGACAGGCAAAAAAAAGGCTTTGACAGCGAAAATGCACTTTTTAATAATTGAGACTTGGTGAAAATTGCTAAACTGCTGTGTATGACATTGAAGAAAGGTTGAACAGGAGAATGTTAAAACTCAGTCAGAAAGAGAAAGTAACAATGAGAAGTGTTAAAGAAGACTGGAAGAGGGAGATAGCTGATGAGCATACTAAAATTGAGACTGTGGAAACTTTTGGACATGTTGTCTAAAGGGGGGAGTTGAGAGATTGTTTACACAGAAATCGATCTTGGAAAGACAAAAGTGTTTTTATGTAGAGGAACTGGTAGAACATGAGTAGTTTGGATGAAATCACAACAACAGAAGACTGTTCAGCGTCAAAGGAATGACAGTTAACATCTAAAACAGACAGGAAAACCCAACAGTAGCAGCTAATTGGAATCAAACCCCTGACCTTTCAGATACTGGTTAAACATAGCCCACATGGACTGCATTATATGACCACCGAAATGCCAAGTAATGCAATCAAGACTTACTACTTTGAAGGGAGGTGACAGCCAACAACTGAATCACACCTTTCACGAACTTGATGGGCACACACATGAATTGTTATGCTAAGATCACTGTCATGCAAGGACAAATGTGTTAAATAATATTTTAGTCAATAAAACAATAACTGTACTAATAAATTAAAATTCTAATGATTATTACCTGTCTCATCCTTGCATAATCAATCAGTCGCGAGTAGGCACTGGTGCCTGCTATAATTAATTTGGGCCTAAAGAGTGCAGCAGTTTCCTCCAGTTTGTCATAATCTATCAGCCCTGTTTTAACCTGTAAAACAGCAGGGAAAGATTCATCAAAAAAATAATCTCAATATTTTTATACAGTTAGTTTTTTGATGCTACAATCTAACTCTTTTGTATAAGCCACATTGCTTGTAGCGAGTTTCAGAGAGTGAAAAAAAACTTTCAACAGTGAAAAAAAAATTTTCAACAGTGAAAAAAAAATTGTCAAAATCTCTTATGGTTCTCTAAATACTAACATTAAAATTAATGTTTTAAACTGATGTCATGAGTGGTGCTGACAAATTCAAATTTAGCTACCTCTACCTCCCGATACAGCAGCAGCCCAACTTTCGCTTAAATACATCCAAAGGTTGGCAGCAGTTTTAAAAAAACACAAAATTAATTTGTCGTGTCATCAGTTGACAACTACAAAATAAGTTAGAGAACTGAAACTTGAACTTCAATTACATGAATGAACCAATAAAATGAACATTGTGTTTAGTTTTGTGACGATTTTTTTCTGAAATCTTTTTAACTATAGGTGCTGCAAATGACACACAAGCCCAGCTTACCCTTATTAATTGAAGAGTCTAGTGCAAAAATGATGCAAGTGAACTTAGATGAAGTTCTTGATTCTCCCTACACTATCCCTTTCATCTCTTCAGAACCACTGGGAGAACTTACAGCATTTCATACCAACCCACTTGTGTCATTTTTGCACAAGGCTCTTCAATTGTGGGTGAGTATTTTAGAAAGGGGGATATAGTACAAAGATAAAAAGTTCAAAACAATCAATCCAAATACTCACGTCTAGCCGATATGGCATGGACTCAAAGTAAATTGAAGTTGCTGACACTCTCTTTGTATCTGACATAAAGCCATGAGTCAAACTAAAACACAAATTTATTGTATCATATCAACAATTCTGCGAGGACAAGAACTGTAAGCCTGCAAGTCTGAGGATGCTAATGTAGCACTGATAACTAATAAGGGGAGGGGTTGGTGTAGTGGTAAGATCTCAGTCTCCCAATCCTGAAGTCCCCAGTTCGATCCCCAGCCTGGTTGAGAGTTGAATTATTTCCAGGGGACCTTCTTCCCCCCTAAGGCCACTAAGCTTTCAATCCTTCCAGGGTCAGTAAAATGAGTACCAGCATATGTGGACCGCTTTGAAGTGGATACCAGTTGCGCCTATATATGCTTTCGGTCTGCTGGGGGTAAACTGGCATTGTAAAGTGCCTTTGAACATTAATATGAAAAGGGTGCTAAACAAATCCACCATTTTACTTAACACTAACTAGGCACCAGGTTTCTCAAGTCCTCAGGTCAGGATTCAGCAAGCATGTGTGTGCATACAAACACGGCAGGGCACGCAGGTCTCATTAACACACTACTTGCAAGTTGGCTCAAAAAAGCGTTTTAATTACCATTTTGAACTTTTAATTCTTCCTTTTAGTTACATGTTTAAGAATGTAAAGAAACTGAAATCTTGTGCAAGTTAAACTTAATAAAGGTTGAACAATAATGCCAATAGAAAGAAAGCAAAATAAAACTAATTTAGTTCTTGGATTTCAAGGAACTGTGTTTAAATCTGGCCACCACACTGTACACACACATAGCCAGACAAACCTATCAACAAACATGTATGGTATAAAATGATTGTATCAAATTAATACACTTACTGTCCACCATGTGGTAGATCAAGACCCATAATGCGATCATGGGGTTTTAGCAGACCTGTGTATACTGCAAAGTTTGCTGGTGATCCTAAGAAAATAATTATGTCTCAGAATCTTTTATGCTTAAAATCTACCTAGAAGTATTGCTGTAAAATCCATATAATCAACCATAAATATATATATATATATAGATAGGAAGTCTATGTTTCGATTTTTCTGTTGTACAGTGCTCGATACATAAAAGTAGAGTGTGATATATAGTAGTTGAAGAAAAATAACAAAAAGACTACACTTT
>JAOBAT010063940.1:7613-24232 GCA_026413305.1 Hydrozoanthus tunicans
CTAAGTCAACCAAAGATCTTGCATCTAGTAACATCCCACTAATCAACCAAAGGCCTTGCATCTGGTAACATCCCACTTATCAACAAAAGACCTTGTATCTGGTAACATCGCACTAAATCAACGAAAGACCTTGAATCTGGAAAAATCCTACTAAATCAACCAAAGGACCTTGCATCTGGTAACAACCCACTATATCATCCAAAGATCTTGTATCTGGTAACATCCCATTAATCAACCAAAGACCTTGCATCTGGTAACATCTCGCTTACTCAACCAATGATCTTGTATCTGGTAACATTCCACTACATCAACCAAAGACCTTGCTTCTGGTAACATCCGACTATATCAATCAAAGACCTTGCATCTGGAAAAATCCTACTATATCAACCAAAGGACCTTGCATCTGGTAACGTCTCGCTAACTCAACCAAAGATCTTGTATCTGGTAACATCCCAATATATCACCAAGGCCCTGCACCTAGCAAAACCCTACTGTATCAACGAAAGGATCTTGCGTCTAGTAACATCTCGCTAAGCCAACCAGAGACCTTGCAACTGGTAACATCCCACTATAACAACGGAGACATTGCATTTGGTAACAATCCACTATACATATCAAAGACTTTACATCACCAATATATTGACCACAAAATATTAGTTATGCAACATCACGCTTTCTGAAGGAAATAAGGTTTAAAAATTAAGAAACGTTAACTCCGATTTCGAAAAGTATGAAACTCTGTAAGTTAAGAACGGTTCTCTCAAACGACTTGTAACAAAATACTTAGGAAACTTTAAAGGAAATTAGTGCACCTCGAGCCACGAAACCCGGTTTCGGTTTAAAAAGAAAAAAATTGTACACCTTACCTCCAAAACCACGACAGGAAAGTTGTTGGGTTCCTCTTTTATAGATTGAACAATCTTTGAAGAAGCACAATTTTCCACAATATCTTCGGTACTCCTCGTTAAGAAAAACTACCTTTTAAGATAAGTTAATAGGTATACTAAAAAGCACTCACTGTAACTACCCATGTTTTTGTTGATGTGCGTATGAACTCTTTTCCAATTGCTACAAAAGAAGTAATAAGGAAACTTTTTTATAGGTCTTTCGCTAACTTCAGCCAGTTACAATTTTCATATGGCAGAAAAACTTGCCTGTAAAATCAAAACAAAAACTTCTGTCTTTATAAAAAACGAAATAGCAAATCTAATCCTGAAACTGATCAGATGTTGGCATAGTTGGTGGTTTGTATGGATGGGGAAACCGGATTACCTGGAAAAAACCTCCGACGTCCGAAAGGGCCACCAACCCAGCTCACATACTTTCCCAGTCGAGAACCGAACTAGGGACGTAGTCGTTCTGTTGCTTCGAACGGCTTATTTGGTCTTTCTTATTGACAGATTACAGTTGACCTAATGTTTAAAATAAACCTTTTCAAATCCAAACACCTTCGAGACATGACAAAAAAGCTTTTCTCTCAAGTTGCTAACCAAGTAGTAGTAGACTTCTGATAACAAGCTAAACTCCTTTCTCGAGCCTAAGTGGCTCATTAGCCCGGCGCTTATCTCTGGTTTCTGTAGCGGTTAAGAGGATGAGAGTCTTTGACTCCCCCTGGACAGGTCACTAATCTATCTCAGGTTAGCTCCCAGCAGAACTGGAACTCATTCATACAGCTGAGTTGACTGGAACAAGTCGGGTAAAGTGTTTTACACAGCACAGTGTTCTGACTGGGGCTCGAACATTACGAGTCGAACACGCTCGGCCACTGCGCCGCCAAATTGTGTTAACAATCATAAACCTTATTCATAAATGGCGGCGATTTTAATATTATTTTGTCTACATTCAGTTAACCCTACTAGCATCGTTTTGAAAGATTAACTCAAGAGTCTGCAAATGGATACAATTAAATCGTTGAATTTTCTCGATTTCTTCTTGCGCAGTTCTAGAGAAAAAAAGTAAGTGATTCGTTTAAACCTCTATATTAGCTTCGACTATAACGCTACAAACTTGGATACCAAACTGTTTTCTTATCTCTGGTCGAATTTCAATTACTGCGAAGCTGATTAGTTTATCTGCTCTACGATTACATGTACTCGCACAAATCGAGCAGAAGGCGATTCGTCTTCGTTAGTGATCGCAGCAAATTCGAGGTGGAAGTCGGGTTCCCCTTCGAGCCCCGATCAAATTTGTCAAGTGAAAAACCTTTGTTTAGTATTTACAAAGACTAAATCTTGCAAAAATGAACATCGATAGTGTCTGGTAAACCAGTAAAAGGGATTAAAATTCTACAAGACATTTATCATTAGGTCTTTGCAATTCAACTCTGAATGTACCTTTAAGCAGTCTTGAATTAAAGAGATATTCGAGAAAATTTGAATGTAACGCACCCCAAGGCTTTAAAAAATGTGAAAGAGCTAAAAATCGGATTTAAAAGCAAACACAGGAAACAGTGTTCGGTGTAGCAGCAAAGCTGAAGATGAGGGTTGCCGTCGAGCATGAAACCGAGTAACTTTTTATAAATTCTAATGACTTATCCATACTTATTTTAAGTTTGAAATATATAGAAGAGCCAAAGGTCAGATTTCATAAACTGAGCTCCTTGTTTCAGTATTCAGGTTTTTTTGTCATTATACCTTTGATAGTCTGGGTCCCAGATTGTGCCTTTACAAAAACTCTCAGGTCGTTCCGAAGAACAGCAACCGATCCATTCCAACCACAAGAGAGCGAGTCGCGTGTATCTGGATTCAAAAGTAAAGCAAGCTTGGTTTATTCTATCAAACACTCAAAATCATTTTCGCTTCACAAATTCACTCCATTTTAAAACACTCCGTTTACCGGGTTCTTACAGGGTTCACACTGACAACGAGGAATCAACTCAAACTTTTTCTTGTAAACCTAATACAAATTCTTCACATAGTTACTTCTAGGAGCACATTTTTTTTCAAACAAAACCATAACTGGTTACAAACAACTTCCATGACTTTTCCATAACCTATGACTTTTCCACGTAATTCCATGACTATTCAATGACCTTGGCCATTTCCACCTATTTTATGACTTTTTCATGATCCTGGCCATTTCGGCCTAACTCCATGACATTTCCATGATTTTGACCAGTTCCACCACAATCTTGGCCATTTTGTCTAATTCCATAACTTATCCATGAACAAGGCAATTTGAGTCTAATTCTGTGACTTTTCCATAATCTTGGCCATTTCAAACTAGTTCCATAATTTTCCATGAGCTTGGCCATTTCCATTAAAATTCACGACTTTAACATAAACTTGGCCATTTCCACATAATTCCATGACGTTTCCATGACCTTGGCCACGTCGATCTCATTCCATGACTTATCAACAACCTTGTCCATTTCCATCTAATTCCATGGCTTTTTCACAGCCTTGGCTATTTTCACCTATCTCCATTTAACTTTTCCTCAACCTTTGCCTTCTTCACTTAATTCCATGTCTTTTCCATGATCTTGACCATTTCGGCCTAACTCCATGACTTTTCAACTATTTTGACCAGTTCCACCTAATTTCATGACTTTCCATAACCTTGGCCATCATTCCGTGACTTTTCCACAATACTGGCCATTTCTATCTAATTCCATGACTATTGAACAACCATGGTCATTTCCACTTAATTCCATGATTTTTCCACGATCTTGGCCATGTCCACCTTATTCCATGACTTTCCATATTCTTGGCCATTTCCACCTAGTTCCACAACTTTTCCACAACCTTGACCATTTCCACTTAATTCCATGATTTTTCCACGATCTTGGCCATATCCACCTGATTCCATAACTTTCCATATTGTTGGCCATTTCCTCCTAATTCCACAACTTTTCCACAACCTTGACCATCTCCATTTAGCTCCATTACATTCCACAACCTTGGTCATTTCTACCTAAATCCATGACTTTTCCATGACCTTGGCGATTTTATCCAAATTCCATATAACTTATGACAGTGTGAACGCTGTCCTCGTCTAAGCTTTACTCAGCCAAGCAAAAGTACATGTATCTTACACCACGTATACCCATCAGTGGGCGTTTACAAGTATGCCGCATGGTAACCCGGCAGTCGGTTCATTTCTTTACCTTTCGACCTAGCGGGGTAAATATAAATGGTGCCCTTAGTACGTGGATTATTAGTTAAAAGGAAACGGAACTAAAAACTTATGACTTATAAAGTCATCTTCAGGTAAATGAACTGTGCTAGAAACAACACGTAGCTTATACGCAATTGGCAGTTAATAAGTTATCCCCGAGTGGAATAGAGAATGCTTGGACTTGCTTATCCAAATTAGAGCGAGTTTTGGCGATGGTCAAGGATTCTAAAAAGCGGCGGATAGTCCAGGAATAAGCAAAAGTCACAACTTCCCAGGAGAACGAATGGTTAGGATGACAGGCGAGATGACGGGCAGTTTCAGAAAGCTTGCAAATATCTAGATGATATTTTACTCGCTCCTCGAGGTTTTGTGGGGTTTCTCCAATGTAATTAGCTCCGCAGTTGCACGTGCCGTGGTAAACGACGTGGGACAGGTGTTTATTTTTATCTTTATTATTGAATAGTGACTTGATTTTCTTTGTTTTCTACTGCCAAGCAAACGAAAAACTTAGCCGTAATTTCCTTCGATCTCATCATTCCTTCACCAGTGGTACTCTGAAACTCAAAATTCTTTGGAAAACCCTGAAACTCTAAAACAGTCATTAAAGAAAGCATTAACAACAATAAGCGTTTTACTGTACCTCTCATACTCTCCTTCCGTGTCAAGTGTCACGCTTTGCACGGCTCCAGTAGGAAGAATTATCTCGCACACTTGGCTGTGGTAGGAGTCTTCATTTTCATCATTTCCAACTTGCCTTGTGTTTCTTCTTCTTGACGACCTCGTAGTAAGGAGAGTTCTATCAGCAAATGTTATGTGAATATGTCCATTGGAATATGCAGTAAACTTTCCCAACTCAGAGACGGAGCAGAATTCAACGAGTTCTGATGGTGAACCACAAATATCCCTGCTATTGGACAACAATGGCTGTGGAGATAAAACCATTTTAAAAGTATAAACCATTAGTTGGAATATCATCGAAGGGTGCGTTCCGCAGCTACTTAAAGTGCCTATGACACTAAATTGATATATTGCCAGCTAAAAAGTGTCTAAGATAAAGACAAAAATCTGAAACTTTTGGGGTATTCGGACATTCACAAATAGTCGCAAAGTAACAACAACTTTTTTCAAGGGTTTTGCCTTTCATATCTGGTTCCATAATAACGAGAGCTGCAGTACTTTCCCCTTTCCTTTTGCTTTTTTGTCGATATCGTCTCATTCTAACTTACCGAAATGTTGGTTGTTCACTAAAGTTAATTTTTTGCAATCGAGTGAATCCTGACTTCTGACTGGCTAACAGCTTGCTGAGAGTCAAGTTGATTTCTGGTAATAACACGCACAGTACCCTCCTCCTACTTTGGTGCAACGAACTTTGTCAACGTGCAACAGCTTAATTTTGCTTCATGTTGATACGCGAGTGGAAAATCGCGCAGCATCGCTTTTCAACCTGTTTCACAGCAACGTTGCGAGACATGTTGGAGAATTTTGTTGCTCGCATTAGTTACAGTACCACTACCTTTAACCAACTACAGGCCCACCTACCTTGTTCCAGCAAGAAGTGGTTGAGCTCGGTCCTCCACCAACTTTCGAAATAAACTCTAAAATTCTGAAGCAGAAGAAAATCGTTTTCAACTGTGAAATGTGTAATAACAAAGCGTTAATGGGGAAGTTTTTACGAAGATTCATTCGTTCATTTACTCCTCATTTAATTCATTCAATAATTAGGAAAATCAAAATGAGTTTTTTTAAAACTAGCCGCAGGTAACATTAGTGGTCGAATGTAATAAGAATTAGAAGATTGGATGCTGTCAGTTTAATAGAACCCTGTGTCTGCTCATTGAGCAAACTTTAATCCCATTGCGGTTAGACTGATGTAACCTCACCATAACGGTCACTTTGTCTACATTTTATTATAAAAACACCCCCCTTAAAGGGGCACAGTTTTTCCTGCTCACCAGTGACCGTATTAAAGGTGTTCCATCATATAATTTATGGTTTATCGCGACTGCTTAAAGCTATGTTAATGGTTGAAATAAGGATTGTTTGTAGCGCCATCATACTGTAGTAGCAGTTCTTTTATGTTTAAATAATGAAATATTTTGAGCAGCTTACAATAATCATAAGGAGAAATTAAGTACACTATTTAGTTTGCGCATGTGTAGTTTTTACCTTCCAGCAGTTCTCACAACTTTTCCCACGGAGAAAGTCTGGCCTGGTTTCTCAGGCGGAGGCTTGGTTACTGTGTAAACCCTTTCTTCCACCTAAAGGTCGGGAACAAGGACAGAACGGTAGAAATCAGGGTTCGTACTCTTTTGTCTTTCTGAAAACCCATGATTTTCCATGACTTTTCTCGATTTTCCGTGACTTAGCATTGTTAGTTTTTTCCTCAATACATCAAAAGTAGTTTAATTTTTCCCTTTTCCCTTTTCCTAGCACAATGGAAGCTTGCCCGCTCGCACGCGCCCCCCCCCCAAAAAAAAAAAAAAAACAAATCAAAGTCATACTTCTTGGTGCAAATGCCATTAAAGGAAGCCCTATAATCTTAAATGAAAACTGTGATTGAGGCCCGTTTCAAACGCCGTAAACTGGACTCAGACCGACTGTTGCGCGATTAGTTCGTAAAGAAAGCAGACTTGTTAAACATTTAAAGTAAAGTCGTAAAGAAAAACATTTTTTAATTTGCAAAACATGTTTAGTTCATGTCTCTGAACATCAGTTGTAACTGGGAAAAGATTTACATTATATGTTACAACTGAAGATGTTCAGAGACATGAATGAAACTAAAAATGTTGTTCTTTACTTAATTGGTTGGAATTTAGGTCATGTAGCACGGATCAGCTTGTTGTGCTACCCGACTGTGGCGCGAGTTGGTTTCAAACGCCGTGCTTATAACTCGGATTTTCTAAGTTCAGATGGTCTTAGTGTTCACGACTGTAGCATAGCGTTTGAAGCGGGCCTTGCGGACTCACCTGTGAGTTTGAGTTCATTAATGAGTGTGTGAAGAATTTTCCAGAACATCCTCGAGAGGATAGGAATGAACCATCTTTTAGCATGACTTCCATTGCGCACAGCTTGTTTCTGTGAAGCCTGTTTGTATTGACACAACAATTTTTAACTGATTGCAATGCAGGAGAGAGATGCATCGAGACAGAACTGTGCACGCTCTCATTATTAATATGTTGCTTTGAAAGCTTAATATTATTAATTTCAACACAATTAAATTATACAGTTGTTCTATAAAATAACTCAAGTTGTTCTTGTTGTAATAACAGGTTACATTTCGTGGGGGGAATGAGCTCAGAAGGTCCCACTTTAATCTTGGAGTAAGTTTCTGTTGGCCGATGGTAACCTAACAAACACTTTAATAGTTCAAGGTTGTGTTAATCTTATTCGTAATTGGGTGACATGTGAACAAAATATGTTTAATAAATCCTTGCTTTAGCTCCAACAGAGTGAGGCTGTTTTTGCTTTCGACACATTGAGCATTCTTAAGAGAGAGCATTCTCTCTCATCATGATTTTTACTTTTCTTTTTTCTTACACTCCATGTCAGGAGAAACTACATGCTTGAGACATGTACAGTTGGGGAAGAGTGAAGGGGGAATTCTGTCAGGTTACAAACACATCACATCACTGAATATTAATAATAATGAAATGCTATTGGAGCATTTTACATAGTCTCAATGCTCTTACAATGATTTACAGTTGACTTTGGTATTTAGGGTCTTATATAACCCACAATATATGGCTCACACTGACATTCATTAAGAGTTGCCTTCAGTCAGTAGTTGACAGACCACAACACCAGCATCACCTTACTCTTTTACTAATCTTTAGGCTTTCGCGTGAAAGGAGCATGATAAAAAGATAAAAAGTTTTACAGTTTTCATGTGTTAAAATTTAAAATTTAAAAATGCATTGACGTTTTGACTTCACTTGTACATGTGGAAGGCTTCATTGAAATGCCAATGCATTTTTAATTTTTAAATTTTATTGCATGAAAGCCGAAAAACTTTTTATATATTTTATTTTTTTATCACCTACTCTTTTCTTTTAAGTTCCCCAATAGGAGACTGAGGGATTCCGCCAAGAGTTTAACCTCCTTATCCAAGAAGCCATGCAGTCTAACCATTTGTAGATGTTAGATCTAGAGCAAAGTCAGCACATTCTCCTCAGTTATTTCAAGATGCGGTTCCGGGAATCGAACCTGGGCCTCCACAACAGACTGGAACCTTACCAACTGGGCTAACCAGGCAGTGGTGAGCTCAACAGCCAAACAACACTTTATGGTCAATGCAAATGTTATCTAGAACCTGTTACATGCAGTACTTCCATGCCAGGGGGGACTACAATAATTATACTCCAGACAGGGAGGGGAGGCTGTCAGATTACCTGTATATCATTCCATCTTTCCATAACACCTTTAGGTTTGGTTGCCAATATACATCTTCACTACAATTTTGATTTAAAACCTTTAGAAAGAGAAAAAAAAAATATTAATGTATAGTGCGGAATAATTTTAAAAATTTATTTTTTAATGTAAAGTGCAAAATAATTTTAAAAATTTAGCGAACTCTGCAATACTTGCTTTGCCTATAAACTTGATTAGCATTTTAGTTCTATCCATGAACTTTTATTTTACATAAATTTATTTACAACAAACCTTGGTTTCAGATTGTTGTTAAACCAGTTTAAATAAACTGGAATGAAAAAAAGTATATATGGTTCAAATAATTTTAACCAAAAATAAAATTAAACCAGAACATATAAATGACATATTATTTTATTTATTAATGATCATCTGAAAGTTACTGATCATTTAAAGCAATACCTGAGCTTTCCAGCTGTGCAGATGAGCATTTCTACAGTTAAGAGGTAACGAAATTGGCAGGTTGGTGATATTGTCTTTGCTGGCTGAGCATGTGACAGTTGCTTCATCATTAGAGAGCACCAATTGTAAAGGATATTGCCAACATGGAAGGCAATGCTTCACAGAATGAACTTGTTCAACCCATGTGTAAAAAAGTTTCTGTCCAGCCAGCTTTTCCTCTGGTACTGATATAGTTGACTGTTTTTTTATTTTCTTCCTGGCACACTTTGCAACCTGGCAAACCTGAAATTGAAAAATTACTTATAATAATGATAATCATCTGGTTATGGTAAGCCTGCTTGTAGTTGGTTGGTTTTTTAGCATGCAAAGCCCACAGGGCACAACATTGCTGCCATCAAGTGGATTTCGTGGTCAAGCAGCATTGGGTGCAATGTTTTACTTTCCCCTCTTCCTATGCCTCCTGATCCCTTCCTTTCTATGTTTCATTTCTGCCCAATGCCATTTGACCAAAAAAATCTAAAATGGCAGCAACGCCATGTACTGCGAGTTTTCCGTGCTAAAACCACTCAATTGTCTGCAAGCAGGCTAGTTATAGAGTTGTATATACATGTATAACAACAGTTAGCATCATGGCAGAAAATTTACCAAACATTATATTATTTTGATTCTTACTATAAGTAATAGTTATAGAAGTTATAGCTATACACACATAAGTAAGTAGGTATACACAGCCTGATGTGTGATGACTATTATAATAAATTTGGGAATTTCTCACTGTTTTTTCTCTTTTTCTGTGGATGCTCCCTTGGACCCCACCAGGTTTACAAACATCTGCTGATAGTGCTTACCTCTGCCAAGTAGTTGACAACAAATGCTTGTCTGTGAGCCATTAGGGTTAATACTGCAAACCCATCAAGCGAATGCACTTGAACTGAACCTCCTGGTAACTCCTTGACAAAACCTTCCAAAGTCTCCATTGGCCACGCACACTGCTCAATTGCCTTATTGGCAATCTGTAAAGTATTCAAAATATATGACTGTTGTCTAGCTTTTAAGTTTATCTATATTTTCAGCTACTGCATGAAGTTAAACCTAAGTGTTTAGCCCTAGAAATCTTGATTGTCAATATCTATTTTTTTTTATTTCCTTATATATGTACAGAGTAATTAAGACATTATTAAAGGAAGCTTTCACTGTATAACTTTTTTTGGTCTCAATTATAAAACTTTTGTAAAGTCTGTGCAGCTCAAATTTTTTATTCCTGTATCTAAAACCAATGCAAAAGCAACTTAGTTTGATCTGTTTTGGTTACACTTGCCAGTCCCCACTCTCGATGAAACCGAAACATGCCACATTTCAAAATGTCGGCAAACAGGAGATTTTTAAAATCTATAAAAATGAATTTCTAAACTTCAAATTTGAGCTGCTTTCAATGGGAAAAAGACTAAACAAAAGATTTATTTGGGACCAATTATGTCAAACACAGTGGATGAATCCCTTAATTTATAATCATGAGTAAATGGGAACTGGTTATGATTAGAAGCAATTTCTCCCAAACTGATTACATGAAAAGTATGAACCCTAGTTGGGAGAATTTACAAAGCATTTTTGTGTTTTGGGGGCTGAAAGAGTTAAAAGACAAAATCATAATTTATTCCCTAGCTGCACTGCCCCTCTAAGGGAGGGGAGGGGACTAGGGAAAAAAGGATACAGTAAGCAGGATATCGAAGAGAGGGATGCAGTTTATCAAAGGAAGGGAGGCAAGATATCAAACTATATTTTTAGTAACATCAGGATACGCTGCAAATACAGACAGGAATCCTTTACCTTCTAGCATAGTGTATGCTGATTTAGAAGTACATATTAAAGCATTAATGCAAAACCTACCATTAACTGGCTTTGAGCTAAGACCTCCTTACATAGGTACGGTTGAGATGCAAATTGATTCCTCAGTAAAACTGCTTGACACACTTTTTCCTTGTGCATACTAGTTGCAAATCTTGTTAGCTGCTGGATTTTGTCTGCTCTTTCACTTGTTTGTTGATAGGAGAAAACTGAACCACATGGAGCAAGCTGCATAGAAGAACCGTCACTGTATTTTATACAGATACTGTCATCACTGTACATTTGAGCTTCAGTCATCTCCATTGTCAAATCTATGGCAGGCCTACAAAAAAGAAAATAGTTGTATAAGTTAAACAAGAACATCAAATTATTTTACCAAGCACAACTGTAGTATTGTAACGTGAAAATTTTCTTACTAACTATTAAACATCGGCTAATTAGTTTTTTCCACGTCCTAAGTATTAATTTTTGAAACGGGCGATACACGTACATAACAATTACTATGGACTTTTAATCTAGTTCGAATTAAGTTTTGATAATATAAGTCAGATCTGCCAACCTTAAAGAACCTAAAAGATCTCAATTTTTACCCTCCAAAAACTGGACATCTAGAGAAAACTTAAGATCGAGCCAGTGCAAGGCTGAGCAAAGAAATATATTTATAATATACAGTATGGTGGAGATGTTCCGAATTTCACAACTTTTTCGCAATGGAAGTAAAAATTTTTTTGAAGTAAAAATATTCTGGAAGTTGACTTAAAAGCAGTGAGCATCTTGGCCTCATAGAATTCGTGTACATACAACTGTAACACGGCAAAATCGTGTGTCGGTGTGAGTTGGCAGATCGGTTATTAGTGTTAACATTGCATGTAGTTGACTACACTTGGAATACCTGAGACAGCGGTCTACTTACTGCTTTTACAACTCTTCACGAATTTCAAACATAGCTTCTGTAAAACCCTCTGGTAATGAAAATTGATTGTTTTGTCTCACCACCCGTCCTTTTCAAATCTACCGCCATCGTGTTTGAGCCTGCGATCTTGAAACGTTTTACATTACGTCATGGAAAGGCGCTTATTACGCAAGCGCAGATGCCGTTGCATATTTCGACGTGGCTTCGAAATTTTCTGCAGTCTTGGTTTTATCATTGTGCAGCAAGAGACTGTAAGGCTTTACTACCTGATCTTATGCTGTAGGTGTTTGATCGAATTGTTTATTCATAATGTCTTCGGACTTTGGCAATCCGCTGAGAAAGTTTAAACTCGTTTTTCTCGGCGAGCAAAGCGGTAGGTGTTGCTTTGAAAGATCAAGCTACTGCTAAACGCTTTTTTGTGAAATTGTACGACTTTTTGATGATCTTCTAGACTATATTCATCCAAGTTGTTTTTGTGAATTCTACAGTGGGTAAGACGTCGCTGATCACAAGATTTATGTACGACAGTTTTGACAACACTTATCAGGTATGGAGTGAAGACTTTGTGTGAATTTCTAGCGGGTTGGCCTGTCATTTAGTGTCAACACTGATCAAATCGGTCTCGCTGGAAACTCATTGACAGCGGCGAAGTATTGATCGTACCTGTGATGGCATTATATGTAAATGAGTTGTCGAGGAACAGTTGTTGAAAATATGAACTTTGCACTGCAGTGAAGCAGTTTACGCCTTCTTTCTATGAATTGTTCGGGTTTATTGGATTGTTGTTCTTTAGTCTTCATTGTTCATAATCTGTGTTTTTCGTGTTTTTCGTGTTATTCTCAACTTTGTGTCTCGCGATCGCTTAGAAAGACTTGGAAAGTGCGAAGTGTCGTAATGGGTTAGGTTATGAGAGTCTTTTGCTGATTGCTTTCATTTTTTCCTAAGATTGTGTTATTTTATCTAGCCGTCTTAATTGAAGTAGAATGTTTTGGTTTCTCATAATAAAAAGTCCTGAATTTCAATTTGGTACTTCAACCGGCATCTCTCAAAATATTAGGTTAAGTGAATTTTGTGCTTGCCATATATAGAAAATCCGAGGTTTGGGTTTTAAATAGAAAATACTTTTGCTATATATATGTGAACTTTGACGGAAACGGAATTCTGAGAACTTCCTGAGTGCTCTACTAATTGGATCAAACTTTGTTCGTTTGTCATTAGAATCTTAGGTTTTCGGTTATTAAAGTCCAACTTCTCCTTACATTTAACACATTCAAAATAAAATATTTAGTAAGGAGAATTGATCAAATGAGGCAAACTAGCCAAGATAAAATGTAAACATGAAAAGTTGCTCAATGAAATGTATGGACTCTTGTTGGAAGAATTTACCAGTACAACCAGGACTGAAAAGTTTAAATGCATCTCAAAAGTTACCTTCTGTTCACTTATAAGTATTGCCATTTTGTGTAAGTTTCACCATTTAATTTGCACTGTTTTAGTAAGTTTTACACATTTTACCCTGCTGGTGCCATTGTTTACATTCTGCTTCATTAGCATAGAATTTAAGTCGTAGAAAGAACAAAAAAAAACAACTGACTTCAAGAATTGAGAACACTTATCAAGATAAATGAGTGGCCGAACTTTTGGTTCTATAAGGAATGCAAAACAGCTTTAGTCAAGAACAATAATTAGCCATATATTCTTTGTAAAATTTTAAAACCATATCTTGAAAAGATTACTCAGCATATTTATCTCATTTTTTCAAAAAAAGTTGGCTCTGAAGAGACATTTCAATATTTAGAAGCCTTGTTTCTGTAGCTGAATGAGAAAGAAGACTGCGTATGCTAATGAGACAAAAAAATATAAATAAAAACTCATCTATACTTTTTATTACTTTATCAATGAATGCTTTTGAATATTTTTAACATAGTCAAACAGTTTTGTTCAGTGTTAGATATTAATTTTTTATTCTTACAATGCTTTTATGTTGCTTTTTGTAAATACTAACCTTAGTGTAAAATTGTAATTTTTTAAGTATGATTGAAATTTGCCTTTGTTCTTGTTGTCATTGTCATGTTTATCAAAGTAGCTCTGGAGGAAGTGATGTTAACGAAAGATTAATACTGCTTCAAACATTACTTTGAAGGCAACGATTGGGATTGACTTCCTGTCAAAGACAATGTACCTAGAGGATCGAACAGTAAGTATCAAAGATATGTAAGATTCAGTGATGAGGATTCACTGCTATATTATACTTCATATTCACTATAGTGTCTCATGTTATATGGCACATGAAAGTGGTAGTAACGAATATGAAGTTTCACCTATTCTTTAATTTATAATACTGAATTTTAAAATAAAATTTGTGACTTACTCACTCTTTCAACTCTTGTAACTGTTATGCAGCACTTGTTAATCATTGCATAAATTTATGGAACAGATGCAAGTTTTTATAATTGTGATTATCTTCAGAGAAGTAATCTCTGACATGCTCTAATATAGCAAAGACAAGTGTAAGAGAAACTGAGAAAAAAAATGGACGGGAATCGAACCCACCACGACCTGATCACACAGCAGGTGCTCTAACCACTGAGCTACTGAAGCAACTACCGCTGTAGAGTGGGAACAAGCGTTTCCTGTTTAGTTTTTTCATGACCCAAAAAATCTCTTGCCAAAATTTCAGACCAAAAAAAATCCTTCTGACAGGGGGTGTCATCAAAATATTTGATTGGGTCCCAAATGCTTATCCAAGATGATGCGAATCTACTGTTAAATCTAGCATGTGATTTTAAAGATACTACATTTACATCGACTAGATGACTAAGCTTCATAATACAATGTGGTTAGTTGTGTCATATGAAGTGATTTGTTGCAAATAATAAATACTTTGTATCTCAAGGTGAGGCTCCAACTGTGGGATACTGCAGGACAAGAGCGGTTCCGCAGTCTAATTCCAAGCTATATTAGAGATTCTACTGTTGCAGTTGTAGTTTATGATATAACAAGTAAGTTGTAACATTTTTTATAAAAGAAAAAGTAAAAAAAACCCACTCAATTTAGAGCATACAAGTTCTTAAAGTTAAAGTTATTATTATATTTTGTTATTGTTATTTTTATTATTGCTATTCTTCTTCTTATTGTTATTATTAGTAAGAATATAAGAACTAGAAACATCAATGCAACATCCCAATTTTCATGAAGTATGAACATTAACCCCTTCACTACCAAGGACATATATATACATCCTCAGTTGCCTCACTCAGTGATGAAGGATGTATCTATAAGTCCTCAAAACAAAAACTTCACCAGCTGCCTGGTTGCTCAAATAAAATCACATAAAACCATGTCACAGACTCTGGCAGCTGAGTAAATCCAAAATGGCCACCGGTCTCTGGGTGGTAAAGACACAGGTAGGGAAGGGATTAAAATGGTGTTTGTACCCCATGAATGAGGTGTGCATTATCTTATGATAAAACTTATTTTATTAAATCCTATTTTATTATTGCATTGCAGATTATAATTCCTTTCAGCAGACATCTAAATGGATTGATGATGTAAGAACAGAGCGAGGAAATGATGTCATCATTATGCTGGTTGGAAACAAGACTGACCTGTCGGACAAAAGGTAGAATTTATTTAGACTTTTCAGCTTTAAAACCTTTCTCAAGTCACATGGCTCATTAGGCTGGTGCTCATTGAAGTGCCAAGTGGATGAGAGTCTTTGACTCCCCCTGGAAAGGAAACTAGTCCATCACAGCTAGCTCCATGACAGCATATTTATTGTTGTACTTTGTAGACTCGCAATTTTTGCTTTGAACTTGGTGCTTCAGGAGCTGTTGCTGGCTACTAGGTTCTTTCAGCTCCAATTTATCAACATCTGGCTTTTCCTTACATAACTGATATAGTACATCAAAAGACTTTTGGTTTTGAGAAAACAGAATTGGACAAGACCGAAATGATTAAGTCCTGCAGAATGTAGGGGTTTGAATGAGAAGTACCTGTGGTCCCTTGAGGAGCTTTCACAGGAAATAGCTGTTGATTTTTTATTGTAGGTAAAAGAAATAAATACCATTTTGGTTATTCCCCAGACAAATAACAACAGAAGAAGGTGAAAGAAAGGCCAAGGAGTTAAACGTGATGTTTATAGAAACAAGTGCCAAAGCTGGATACAATGTCAAACAGGCAAGTGGCTGGTCACAATCTTGACTTTGCGTCAATAAATTAAACCACTGTGCTCGGGCCCTTTTGTCCACATTAATAAAGGGTTTCAAAGTAACATGCAATGTTCACCCCTCTTTCCTAACTTTTTTCTTAAGTTCAATTTTAAGCCCCCTCCCCCTACCCCCATCTCTCCCTCACTCAAAAAAGCTATTGTCCCAGATATCTGCCTACAACCAGGGTCTTTTTGAAAGATAACAAAGAAAAATTGTTTGTATGAATAATTTTTCAATCACTCAAATTGTTTTTCAATTTTTAATTAAGTTTTTAAACACTTAATTGAAATTAATGTTTAACATTGTTGTGTTCAAAGATCTTTGAAGAAAGTTGGTGGAATTGAGTTTTTTGCTTGTTTGCAAGCATGTCGGGCCTATCAATGAGCAAAATTGCAGGTGTTCAGTACATTGCCCATCTCAGCAGAACGATGCGGGCAGTGTTTTCAGGTCCCTGATTGTGTCCTTTCTATAGAAACTTGCATGTGTTGTATGGCCTTAGAATCTGTAGAAATTAACTTATTTGATGTGTCAAAGGGGTTAACTTCCTATATCCTCTTTTAGTATAATAGAAATTCTTGTCATATTTTTTAGGGTTTATATTTAGCAATTTGGTGTCTCGAGCAGTGCTCAACCTTTGCGGTGGTCCACTAGCCTAGGACCACTAAAAAGTGCAGTTGGGCTAGTAAATCATGAAAGCTACTAGCCTT
>JAOBAT010063962.1:0-24228 GCA_026413305.1 Hydrozoanthus tunicans
TTTATATATCATAATCTTCATACTTTTATCGTTTTTTCTTTCTAATCAAAAGTAATTTGTTTGAAATCTTTGATCAGAATACGTTTCCTTTTTTTCCAAGGGTTTTTTGGTTTTTCGTATACAACAGTGATCACAAGTTGTAATGTAGATATCGTTAAGAGGATTCTGTGACACTCAACGAGTCAAGCCTGCTCTACCAAAATAAACCAAATGGGCTTTATTTGTCTGTTGTGTAGTGGAGCAGAAATATATAGTCATAAGACATATTAGTTATAGCAGCTGCAGCTGAATAAAATTGAATGAATAGAAGATAAAGCTTTGATTAAGTTTCTTACTTGTAACACTTATCTTAAGGAAGATTTGATGTTAGCACACCAGAGCTGTCAATTCACCCACATTGAGCGAGTGTCACAAGATTTCAAGTCTGTCACCCGCTCACCTGGTTTTTCAATGTAATATAAATTACCGTATTTGATATCTAATTTTATTCTACTTGATAATTGCTCTAGAAATCAATGTAAAACTTGACCTATAAAAAATCTTTCAAAATATCCCCAAAATATGCAGAATGGGCATTTCAGCCAGTGTAGTTTGCTAAATTTTCCAGGGGGAGCATGCCCCAGATCCCCCTAAAAGCTCACACCTTCTGCGCTCACTAAAACCTTCTCTGCCAGCCCATACACTGCGAGCTTCTACCAGCTTGAACTCCACTACACTATAGACTGATGCCACTTTGCTGGCATCCTAGACCACACATGGATATGACTATTAAAAAATTGTACCAATAAAATTAAAGGTTGGGCCACTATTGGAAAGGAATCCAGAACTACATGCCTTGTGCTCATGTTTCACAAGATTTGGGAATTTTGGGGGTTGACAGCTCTGGCACATGTACATGTCAATGATTTTTTTTACTGTTTTAAAACAGAATACTTATAAATAATATTGTAAATTTAAATTTTTAATTAGTTTACAATTAATAAGAGTGGTAAACATGGCCTCTGTATCATAAACAATTTGAGAAGTTTCTACATTTTGCATTTATTTACCAACTTTATTACATTTTTTACATTATTTATATTTATACTCTTACATTTTGTTTCAAAGTTATTAATTTATGCATTGCTATTACATCTTGAAAGTTATTACATTCTGTGGCAAAACAACATTTTGATGTTGATAGGTTGGCTGTTTTCCATTAAACTATCTAGTCAAGGATGATAATCCACGAGGAAACAGGTCAGTATAGCCATTAACCTTACTTATTTGATAGTTTGATAGTTTTAGAGAGGGTTGTTTTGGGAAGGCTTGTTGGTGGCTGTGAGTAGTATTTTGTCAACCTGTGTAATTTTCATGTTATTGTTTTGAAAAAAGTGAGACATCTCGTTTGTAAAAACTGATTTTTTAGTATTCTTCCCAAGCTAGATATAATTTATATGCAAACAAATTTCAACTTGCAAGTATTAAGTCTAAGTTTAACTTTATTTAAAGAATTTGTATCCTTAGTACATGTACAGTCATTAAAGAAACGTGAAATGAAGTGTGTTATATAGGTTGTTTGAATAATCTAAAAAAGATTAGGGGTCTTTATTATATCAGAGATAAAAAACATTGTGAGAGACACATAAATTTTTAAAACCTGACACTCACAAGTCACTTCTACCAAACAAATATCAAGGACTGTAATTTACTGTTTTAAGAAAACTGTCAAAGTGGCAGCTTGTTTTGTGACAGTCTTGGAAGAGAAAACTCATGATAATTCATCCATTCCCTTTAAACACAAAAAGGGCAACAGAATTTGGGATTTCTGTACAGGCAGGATAAAAATTGCTTGACCTCAAAATTTCAAGAAAAGGTACATCAGTGATAGTGAGCACATGCATATGCTTTCCTTGTTTTTTACTTGCTCTTGAAAATTTTAAATAGATTTTAAACCAGTTTGGTCCAAACTTGACATTCATCAACTTTCACCAAAATTTATTCTGAATACTGATTTGATGCATATAATTTATGCTAAAACAATTAACCCCCCTTAGTGTTGGTGCTAGGCCTAGTAGTGAAATGCATTTACTTTGCCACTTCTCAGCTTGGTAAATATCCGCTAATGGTCATCTCCACACTCATGAAGGATTATAATTGAAGAGCTAGGTGAAGTGACAATTTTAGGTTGAAAAATAAAATTAAGAATTTCTCCTTTTTTTGCACCCACGTTATCTCCAGTAAATAAAAATGTTATCTGCTGCTTTTTTAGCGCTTTAATTGCAGCAGAAAATGGGCAAGAAAAATTAACATCGAATGCACGACAATAATTTTATTCATTAATTATTCAAAGCACGCAGCACAGTAGTCTCCCCTGGGAATGACATAAATGTTGTACTTTGTTTTGCAACAGTCATCAAGAACACTAGCATTTTGTATATTCTGTTTGTAAGTGTTTTTTGAGCCATTTTTCACTGCAGAAGCTCCCAGGCTTGCATCATTATAAGTCACAAAGGTGGGTCGAGGCAATCTTTTGAAAGAAACCAAAAGTGGGAAGTAAATTCACACTGATCGAACTTTCAAAAGTTTATGTCTTTCGAGACAAGGCAGTTCATGAATGAATCTATATTCCCGGTGGTTGTAGTTTAATTCTGGCACCTACTGAAGCACTTTAGAAAAGTTTTGAATGCTTAACAACACAAAAAGCATGAAAGTTTGCCAGTAGATGTGGGTTGCTCGACACATACAAAAAATCAGAAATGAATACTGGGCAAAGTCCATACCACTTGCTAGTTTGTTTTGGTCGTTTGATCAATGCTTTTGGTCTGTGAATTCGCAAAATTAGTTTAATTAAATGGCTTTCATTTGGCCCACAAAAACAAAAAAGACAGTCCTTTCATACCAGCACCTAGGGAATGAGATGAACTTTGCTGCCATTGTAGTTTTCTTGACTGGAGAAGATTGTTTGATTAAGAAATCTAAGTTAAAAATCTTTAGTTTTCGGCTCCAGTTCCTGAAAATGAAAGTTTAGCGAATGGCCAAGTGACGAGTTTGCAAACAGGATGCTTAGCCGCTTGTAACTTTTGAGAAAGATTCGGAAAAACAAATGTCACTCGCAAATTAATAATGTTGGCAAAAAATTTGAGCCATTTTTGTATCAAAGATGATGCAGTAATTACCATTGGACACTATTGTGCGGTGCACGATCAGTAATGAGGTATTTGAAGTCTACTTTTTCTAGGTTTTTTTCTGCTGTGTTATGAGCACTGGGGGGAAAAACGGGGATAATATTTTTATTTACTGGAGATAATGTGGGTGCAAAAAAATCCAAGAAACTCTTAATTTTATTTTTTGACCGAAAATCATCAATTTGGTAGGCTGTTTTTGCACTGAGCTCTTTAACTTTATTGTTTATTACTCCAGATAAACAGAACTCTGCAATAGAAACGGCAATAATTATAAATTTTATTTTAACATTTTCTAAAAACAAGATTTTGTTTTCTGCTGTTTATGTTTGAATGATTTTTCTGTTCTTTGCAGATGTAATATTCAATTTATTTAATTTATTTTTAATCTTCCTTTTTGCAGACAAAGCATTTTATTGCTAGAGAGGGCGTATCCAGTTGAACAAAAGCCAATAAAAAATGAAGTTAAAACTGGACTATTAATAGATCTGAATGATAATAAAAATTTTGATGAGAAAATCTTTGAATCAAGCTGGAGTTTTGGAAGAAGTTCTGATGGATCCAGCTGGCTGGGGGATGATCAGGATGATATCAATGATTCTGAAACGGATGATGAACCTCCAGACATACCAGAGAAGCACAGCAAGATTAAAGAGCGACAAGGTGTATACTAAATCATAAATCATATTTATATTAACCTTAACCAAGCTAAAACATTGTTCCAGTATAAAAGGGATAAGACCCGTCCCTTTTTGTGAAATTTGAATCAACTTTGAACTGTAATGCATATGGCAGCCATTAATAAACGCAGCGACCCACTTTCAACAATTCAAGGTTAATTACACCATAATCTTCAGTGAAAGTTTAATTACACCATAATCTTCAAACAGTTTCATTTTTTAATAGTAAATGAAGACATTGGCATAATACCATTCTACTGGTATGTGTATCTCATGAAAAGCTGCTGATAAAAATAAAAATATACCGAATTTATTGCAGGAACAATTCTAAATTTGCGTGTGCTTCGCAAGACCAGTAAGACAAACACTGTCGATCAAGGCTTGCATTTTGTCGACGTAGTTATTTTATTCATTGAAATAATTGCAACACTAATAAGATTAAAATCAGACAAAGTGTGGAATACTGTCATGACAAGGCTCAGAAGCAAATTGTAGATTGTTTTATTTATTTGCTTTATTAAGTACAGTACAAGAAGACGACAATGACAACTTGTAACAACAATCATGATGATTTATTGTACCCTCATTCATACTTAATACATTTTAAAAAAAAAGAAATTATAGTATTTAGGGTACCAGAAGTTATACATAACAAGTTTGTTGTCAATCATAATCTGTATGTTGCTGTCTGAACCACCTGTTTTGCCTCTCACTGTTTCAGAAAAAGAAATGACAGCCAGGACAAGAGCTGCTGAGGTAATAATTTATCAGTTAGTTAATTTAATTATTTTATTATTTATTACTCTTTGGTGAATCATAGCCAGGGAAGACTGAGAATGGGACGCAAGGTCCCTTGCAAGCTAAGCCTCTTGATTGGTCAGTGAAAATAAGATATTAAGTAACGGGGTCTGTCTAAGAACAAGAGAACCTCCCATTGTTCTGCAGCCTGCATTTCACTTTCCCACCTTTCACACCAGAATGTTTTTAAATCATTCATACTGAGATTACATTGACCAATATACAACACAATTTTAAAGTATTAAGCATTGAGATTATATTTTAAAGCAATGTTTCTTTAAGTGCTTTATATATTATAAGCAAATCATAGAACTCCAAAACAAGAAAACTGCCCTTTTTTAATTTCAATGTTCCCCATATAGAATTTTTCTTAAATTTAAAAATAGAAACGTTTCAATTAGAAAGGAATAAGTGAGCGGACTGGAAAGAAATTTATCAACTTACTTATCAGGATATCGTCCATTTTTAAAGTTTAGCCAATCAGATCAACAGTTTAATAATAGGTAGCAGTTAGCACCTTTCTGCATTCCATTGCGGTTGACCTCTTTAGTTCTTACTCGGAGCGCTACTTAAATGCATACAAAATCCTTTCTCAAGCCTCAGTGTTGGTAAAATAGGCCAACACCTTGTCTTGACTCCAATTTCCTTAAGCAGATGAGAATCCATACCTTGACTCATTGTTAGAGCATTAAACCACTGCAAAACTATCAAACTTTACACACTTGAGGTTACTGGAATGGGTTACTTAATGGTTGTTGCCAAAAGACACATGCAATACCTAATATATACACTGGTGTGAGTTGAGATCCTTGCTGGGCACTGCAGATTGAGTGTCTATAATAGCCTGTTTCTTTTGTAATTAATCTGAACCTCAACTTATGCCTCAAGGCTCCCAGCACTTTAGGTGACTTTTACTATGTCATCTTTAAAATTAATACAAATTAAAATAGTTTATAATCTAGTTATGTGTTCGTAATATTGTGAAATGGAATTGATGATTTAGAAGTTTTGTACTGGTTACAGGAAATTCTTTCTTCAGAGGTTTCGTATTCAAATGGATTGAGGCTTTTAATCGAGGTAAGATAAACAATGTATTTTTATAATTATTTTATTGTATTTTGTTGTTTATTTCACATCCAAACATTTTCATTCACTTTCATTTTCTCTAACTCTCTACATCATGCACATGTTAAAAATGGAAGACATGTATTAATTATTTTGACAACACAGCCCTGTCTGATTTGATATCAATCATTTAAATTTATTGAACAAAACCAGTAAATTAATTTCATGCCCTTTTACCTTTTCCTTTTTCATGGAATAAATTTATTACTTTGCACATGTCAGTAAAGATAAAAGTTAAATTTGGTTTCATATTAAAGTGATCGACTTCAAAAGTGATACCTGCAAGTACAAAAGAATCCAACATTTTAGCAGCCTTTCTTTCTTTTCATGCAAAAAAATAGATTCTTATGCAAATTTATCTGGCTGTTGTAAAACAAAATTTAATAAAGTCAGTCCGATCTTGTACAAAACAGCTACTGATCACTTCCTGGTTAGGGCAGTGGGTAAGGTGCAATTGCAAGCCTGTTGTGTGTGTGTGAGGGTGGGGGGGGGGGTGATTGGGATGGATGTTGTCTTTGCTCTAACATCTCTTTGCAATTGGTTTAGCTTACAGTTTTTATAATGCTTCTATGATTTGATCAGTGATTCATAAAATTAATAATTTAAACATTTTGTTTTTTGCTGCAGAACTATATCAAACCAATGAAAGAACAAAAAGTAGTGTCAAAATCAGATATATGTAGGATCTTTTCAAATGTAGAGGTAAGTTTCAAACTCACCAATGATTACATGTACATATGATTAGATGAATTATGATTTGGCTGAGAGTATCATCCAGGTGTCACTAACCTTATTGTGATTAATGTTCAAGTGGATCTGAAGGTTACCAACCCAGAGTAAATGTTATATAACTTTCAACAAGCTAAATTTTAGTCTGACTAGTACTAAAATTTTAAAGTGTGGCTTAAACTAATAGAGTCTCTGGTGAGCCCTAAAGCATGCTAGCTTAATATGCTTTCTTACTTGTGGCTAAATTGTTTGTTTCTTTTAGTCTTTAGCATCTATTAGTGATGAACTAATAAACAAGCTGCAGGAACGACTTGCAAACTGGGATGTGCAATCAACACTTCTAGGAGATGTGCTGCAAGAAATGGTAATTCATAAATTTAAACTTTTTACTTCATTGTAGATTTATAGCTGTCTGTATATTCGTCAATCCTTTTAATGTCCCTCCCAAGAATCATGTCTCACTACAAAGTAAATAAGGTCCCTGCATAGTCTTAGGATTTCTAACAAGTCTTAATAACTAATAACAGAATTTTACTCTCAGTATATAGTTTTGTCAGTGTATTGAAACTTCATGAAGTGAAGTTTTTATATGTTGTACTATTATTATTATCAATTTTGGTTAATTTTACCTGGATGGATAGTTTTTTGAAATACACATTGCAGCCCCATGGCTGAATTGAGAATCTACACTGTAATGGAACAAACAATATTCTGTTTACAATACCGAAGTTAGTTTATAATAATAGGTTTTAATAAATCTGAATCTGGTCAACTTATGTATGCAGGTGATAGTATTTAGTAATAGACTGAATCGTTTCTGTTTTTTCTGCAGTTTTCATATTTAAAAATGTTTGAACCCTATTTCAATTCAAGACAGAAAGCAAATGAGGTGAGGAAAGGGAATAACTTTATATATTTTTAATGGCATTAGTGTGCAAATAAAGTCTTGATTAATAAGTTCTTAAATTACTTACAAGAAGATTGCCTCCACAAGTTCTTGAAGTTGGAGGTTTCATTGAAAGATTTGGAAGTTGTGAGGTTCTCTATCTCAAAAAGTTGTTGAATTTAGAGGCTTACACTAGCTAAGAACTACTAGATTTTGTACAAATTTAAAAACAACCTTGGAAATTATTTGTACTTAAAATCTTAAAATGTTTTTGACAAGACTTTCTCATGTGCCTAAATTGGATTCATGGTGTGTTAATTTTGTTTCTGGTTAAGTAGTACCTTATTGTTGACGGCCCATTTTAACACATGAAAATGCAAAACTTTTATATAGGTTTTATCTTTTTATCATTCCATCCATTTGGCCTCAGTGCCACTGACAAGCTTATTTTATACAGTAAATTAATTTTACTTACAGTGTTTAGTTACAGTATTTTGATAACAATTTTTATAAATAAAGGGAGAAAATAAATTGACAACCAAGATTCTTAAAAGATGCAATAATTACTAACTAGTTTAACTTTGGGTTTTCTTTTTCTTCAGGTTCTTGCAAAATTAGAAAAGAATAGTGAAAAGTACAAGAGTTTTATTTCCAAGGTAACTGCTTCATGACTGTGATTTTTTGTTTGTTATAACTGAGTTATGTATGGCTGGCTTGAATAATTACTTATGTGACTTTCAATGTTCATTAAAAAAAAATATTAAAAGTCTATAATGGTTTGAATGCTACTACTACTTCCTCTACTACTTCTACAGCTACAGAGAAAAATCACCACCTCCATTTAGTTTTTGTTGGTAATGATTCATGGAGCTCTTTTGATTTCATGTTATGGTTATTACACTAAAGAAGGTGATTGAAATTTATTTTTATCTGATCATATAATAACTTTTTTAAACAGAAATGCTTTGACAATATGTAACATGTATTATAATTATCAAGCAAATAAAGCTTAATTGTTGCTACTATGACTGCTACTGTTCTCAAAGACAACACCACTTCTACCATTATGAATGATTTAAGGTTGCTTTCTTGATGTTGTCAGGTCAATTGTGGTCAAACTTTAGATTCCCTGCTGTTGATGCCTGTGCAGAGAATTCCAAGATATGAATTGTTACTAAAAGAACTTGTGAAGAGAACAAAAGAGGTGTGTGAACTTTCAATTCAAGGAATAATATCATTAATATAATTATGTACTTGTATGTGATTAAGTGATGTTGTACCTGAAACACTATGCACATCTGTGCTTGGAACCATTCAGACTGTCGACCTTTTTACCTTTCACTATTGAAAACTTTTAAAAACGCTTTACAGGGATGCTTTGGTTTTGAATTCTAGGATCATCCAGATTATAGTAGCATAAAGGAAGCCCTCAGCAAAGCTCAGAAGGTGAGTTAGAAGACCCTATTCTCATTCGAAGTTGATTAAAGACTCGCCTTTTCAAAAAAGCATAATAGGCAATATTACTCTGCTTTTAGTTTTATAGTAAATTATACAATATGTTATATTTTTAGTATTGTAAAGGGCTATAGGGTAGTGTATATAGTGCTGTGAATTTTTATTATTCATTTGACAACTATTCTTTCACCTACATGACCCTATATATCATGTAAAATAATTCTCTCCTCATACAGATAGCCCAACCTTAAACTTAATGACCTTTTCATATGTTTATCCTAACTTGTAGGAGGTCCTACCCCCATGCTGATAACCCAATCCTAATGTAGACGATCTACCCTCATGTTGATATTCCTATCCATATGTAGGTTATATACTGTTTTTATTTATCCTCATTTAGGTTAAGGCATCCCTGTGTTATCCTCATGTAGATGACCCTACTTCCACTAGATAATATTATTGTCCTTGTTTAGAAAACCTAATATCTTAAGATGATCCTAACCTCATCTAGATGATCCTCCCTCATGTGGATGGCCCCATCCTTGTCTAGATAATCTACCCTTATGTGGATGATACTATCCTTGTCTAGATGATCCTCTGTCATGTAGATGGCCCCATCCTCATCTAGATGATTTATCCACAAGTGGATGACTCCACTCTCATGTAGATGATCGGAAGTTTCTCATGTGAATGACCCCAACTTTGTTAAGATGATATATCCTTATGTTGATGACCCCATCCTCGTGAAGATGTTCCTCCCCCATGTGGATGACCACATCTTTGTCTAGATGATCTACCCTCATGTAGATGACCCTAGTCTTATCTAGTGGATATACACTCCTATATGGATGACGTTATCCTTACCTAGATGATCCTTTTATATGTGGATGATCCCATCCTTACTAGATGGCCCAATTTTGATCTAGATGATCTACCTTCTCATGGTAAACCCATACAGATCTAGATGACCTACCCTAATGTAGATGGCCCCATCCTTATCTAAATGGTCTTCCCTCCTGTAGATAGCCCCTTCCTTATCTAAATTATATACTCTCATGTGGTCAACCCCATTCTCACAAAGATTATGTATCTGTATGTGGATGATCCCATAATCGGCTAGATGATCTACCCTCATGTGGATGACCCCTTCCAAATCTAGATAATTTACCCTCTATGGGATGACCCTGACCTCATGAAGATGATCCTTTCTCATGTGGGTGACTCCATCCTCACATAGATCATATATCCAAATGTGGATGATCCCATCTTTGCCTAGATGATTTACCCTCATGGGGATGACCCCAACTTTGTCAAGATGATCCTCCCTCATGTGGATGACCACATCTTTGTCTAGATGACTACCTTCACATAGATGACCCCATCCTCTACTTGATCCATTTTCTCTGTGGATGACCCCATTTCCCTCTAGATGATCTTTCCACATGTAGATGGCCCCATCCTCATCTAGATGATTCACCCTCAAGGGGATGACCCAAGCCCTTGGTAGATGATTGTTTCTCATGTAGATGACCCCAACTTCGTCAAGATGACCCCATCCTCAGGAAGATGATCCTCCCTTATGTGGAAGACCACATCTTCATTAAGATTATCTACCCTCGTGTAGATGACCCTATTCTTATCAAGTGGATTTACACACCAATATCAATGATGCTTTCCTTGTCTAGACAATCCTTTTTTATGTGGACTATGCCCATGCATCCTCATCTAGATAATCCAATTTAGATGGCCCCATCCTTGTTTAGATGGTCTTCCCTCATGTAAATGGCCTCTCCCTTAATCTAGATAAGATTATCTACTCTCATGTGGATGGCCCCATCCTTAGCTAGATTATCTGAACTGATGCAGATGGCCCCATCTCTATCAATATATCTACCTTCATGTTGATAGCCCGCATCTTCATTTAGATTCATCTCATGAAGATGGCTCAGTCTTCATGTAGCTGATCTTTTGCTCAAGTAAATGACCACGTCCTCATGCCCGTGATCCTATAATCACGACTTTGTAGATTATCTACCTTAGTGTTAATTAATGTGTAGATTGTGTTAATGATCTTTATCCATTGCAACACAAACTTGAAATATAAAAGAATGTTGAAACAAATGTGATGAACACAGCTCATAGAATCGAGGGAGGCCTTGCCACCAGACTGTAGAGACGGGGAATAATCTAAGTTTTGCATCAGCAATGAACCCCATAAATCCACATAAAGGAAAGAGAAAATGTCTCTGACCTCAGTGGTTTTCCTTTGTGTGGGTTTAATGGATTCTTTGTTCAATGGTGCTGTATGTTGGCGAAACTTGGATTATTCCCTGTTTCCTGTGGCATTTAAGGCCTCACTTGAACCTTTGTGCTGTATTTACACATATGCCTCTCAAGGATAACTTTCTTAAAATATGATTAAGTTTTCGTTAGAGCATGCAAATATTGTTGATAGTGTAGAAAATCCTTTAACCATTTACATATGGATAACTTTTTCCTTTATTACCCATGATTTTGGTTGTTTTTAGGCTGCAGCAGACCTTAATGAACACATAAGAAAAATTGAAAATGAAACCAAAGTTGTAGAAGTAATGAAGAAATTCCCTAATGATGAACTTGTAAGTATATGTTTAAAATTTATACAGGAAACTTTTGTTATTTACAACTACACACTGTAAAACTAATTTTGTTAAGAACATACAAGTGAAGGGAGAAGTGAGCAGCTGTTTGTATTGATTTCAATAATTCCCATCTGGAGCTCAGACATGTTCTTCTCTCCAAACTGAAAGTCTCTGATATGCTGTTATGCTAACTAAAATGAAATTAAATGTTTTTTCTCTTCAAATATTCATCTTATTTAACAAAATCTTCTGAAAGAGATTTTATACCTTTACTTTAATATTCAGCAATAGCATGTTTGTGACGACCTTTTGTCTATGCCTATAGTACTGAAAAAAAGCGTAGCAAATTTGATTACCTGGTACAGGTAATCCTTTTCATTCAGAAAACCAAACTGAGCTAGAGTGATCATTCAGAGTCTGTTTGTGCCAAACTTTTTGTTTGACACCTTCTCAAGTCTTGTTTTTGTTTTCATTGTTTTGTTGTGCAGTCCAGCCTAGCTTATGATGTATTCAAGAACACTTGTAAACATAAACTTTGTTTTTGCCTTCTTAAACTTTTGACATGAAAATGAATCATGTAGGTAACATAGAAATGTTTTCATACATTCTATCGACGAATTTATAGTAAAGTTATTAAACAAGAATCGATTGACCTGAATTAAGAGTTTTTGTTTTGAAAAGGACCTGTTTGTGTAGTCACCAAGAGTTAACCTTAAACTTTTTCCTGAAAACCCTTAGAAAAAGCTAGTCTCATTCCCACAATGTTTTTCTGAAATACAGTGAGTTTATTTATTGTACAGAAGAATTCTAACGTGCACTTGCTTATCTCAATGTTTTCTCAGAACTATTTTTATCCTGGGTTTGCTATCTTGAATTTGGATGTGTAGCTTATGCATGATCATGTCAAACGAAGTCAGGCCTGCATTCTATCTTGCAGCTAGATGCTGATCTGACAACCTCTTACACAAATACCAGTTTAAACTCAGTTAAGATTAAATACTTGTCGTAATACTTTCTTTTGCACAGAACCTTATTCGCCCTGTTAGTCAAACATCATTAGGTAAGAGAACATTGACTTAAAGATTAGTCTGTTGATAACTTTGTTATTCAACCCTTTCAGCCCCAGTCAGTCATCAACATAATATATAGCTTCTCCTTGCATAATGTTCACATGCAAAATAAGTTGTTTTGTAACAAAAAAAACAAGAGATCAAACATAGCAAACTACTACCGGTAAAGATGAATAGCAAATTATCTTAAACTTAGTAATAATTTTATGTTGAATGGCGAATTTGGGGCTGAAAGGGTTAGACAAGTGATGAGTATCGAATGATCTCAAAATATTTGGTGATGGGTAATCAACATAATATGTATCTTTATCAATGCCTTTACATCCCTGTCCAAAGACCTTGTGGCAAAATAAAGAGCTAAATCCTTTCTCCAGCCTACTGGCCCATAAGGCCAGCACTTGTATCTCCGGTCTCTGTAGTGCTATATATAGGCAGATGAGACTCTTTGACTCCCCCTGGACAGGACACTAATCCATCGCAGGTTAGCTTCCAGCAGAACTGGTGCTCATTTACACAGCTGAGTCGACTGGAACAAAGTAAAGTAAAGTGTCTTGTTCAAGGACACAACACAGTGGTCTGGCCAGGTCCTGAGCTTGCGACCCTAGGATTACGAGTCAAACATGCTGCCCCCTCTGCCACTGCGCTGCCAGTGTGGTGAAAGAAGGAGCACAAATGTCCAACCCTTGTCAAAGCTGGGGATCCAACCTGGGGCCTCACACTTGGCACTCATCCATCTTACTGACTGAGCCAAGATCACACACTTTTTGACCTTAAGATGTCATCCATACCCCACAAATAATCAACACATTTTTAAATGAAACAAATCTTAATATCCTAATATTGCATATGATATTATACTGGAACTCCCTGCCTACAAAGTGTTTGTTCGTGGTTGATATTTTGTAAAAGTGTAGAAAACAATTGTTAGAAATTTTTTGATCATCTGCATTTGATTTTTATCCAATCAGAAATAATTTTAACCAGTTTGAAATTGATTTTAGTTCCACCTCCCAAAAACAATGGCCAGTTTAATTTACTTACTAGAATTATTTGAACATTGATTGTTATATATTGTTTTTAGGTAGAGGAATGGACTCACAAAGAACAAGGTACTGTACACAAATTTGCATTTCTGTAGTTGTAAATAGTACTATATTAACAACACTCCCCACTCTTACAGAGGTACAGTTAACACCTGCATAAAAGAACAATTCTATTTAGAACACTCGGGCTGAAGTTTGGTTAAAAGAGTACCATAGACGAAGTCTGACATGAACTTTCAGTCCTAGTCCATTTAACAAAATGTAATCTCTCACATAACACGGACAGGATGCTACACTTTGTAATAAAAAAAACAAACAAATGGGTCCCTGAAGATGAAAAACAAAGTTCTCTTTAACTAGATCTAGGAAAAACATGATTTTGGCAAAGAAAATTTACCTATATCACATTTTTTGTGGAGTAGAGATGTTCAAATGTGTTTATTTACAGATACCACTTACACTTCTTGAATGATGTTTATTAGATGGGACCATTGGTTTAACATCCCTGCACTAATGTTCACCCCTTGTCAAAGCCGGGATCGAACCCAGGCCTCACCCTTGGCTGTCACAGTTCTTACTGACTGAGTCAAGCAAGCACATAGATGCTTATGAATAGGAGATCAGCGATGTGTTGTCTGATTTTTCTTCTCAAACTTGCAGAAAATACGAAAAGGAGCAAATGGCTACCTTATCAAAATCACTGAAACGGTGAGTTGTATCTCGCTTGATCCCCTTTGTTGCTGGCTGGGTTAAAAAGTTGAGAGTTGAGAGTTAAGACCAGGCATTATTGAGGAAAGTAAAGAGAGCAAAAGGAGGCAGGAGAAAGTTTCTTGAAAGAGAAACAAAAATCCCTAGTTGTCTCTTTTAACCAGTTATGATCAATGTTGAATGGAAATGCTCATGTTTTGTTTTATTGCTGCTGCCCCACATTGCCATCAGCAATACTATTTGTTCACTTGTTTCAAATTATAAAGATTATTATATGTTAGTTGCTAGGTATTGTGTTTATTTGTGAAGTTCTTCTTGTGTTATGTCATGAAAAAGTACGAAAAGGAATTATAAGAGTTACAATACACACATGCACTTTCCCATGGCTTCAGAGTCCTTTTATACAGAGTTGAACAATAGTTGTAGGTAGCCCAGGGAATATGGCTTGGTTCAAAGGAAACGCAAAAAACATCAGTCAAACTGTATTTCCCTCAACTTATTTCGCACTATATACCCAGTAGCTGTTAAGAATCTTATTTAACTGATAAAGAGAGCAGGTGAAATAATAACCGACAGATAAGAAGTAATACTTTGGTGTAGTTATCTGCTTGCATACCCAATTTTCATTTTATTACTTTGCATGTATGGCCTACTTGGGAATTAAGGATTTGTTCATTCATTGCAAATAGCAAGTTTCTCAGCTTAAAATCACACTGTTAATTATCTCACCGCATGAACTTAATTTTTGACTTCCTTTAATTTTTTATCATAATGGTGCTTAATCCTTTTTTTTTCTTTCTTCTTTTTATAAGCCATAATTAATTCTTGTCTGAACTGACAGCTCTTTCTCCTGGCCCTGATCCCTAACAAAAGGAGTGACTCCTTTTCCTTAGGGCATTAGGGGCGAATAGAGAACAAGTGAAGCTTCCAACTTAACTAACAGAACTAATCTATTTTTGAAAATTAAATAAAATTGCCTTATCCCCGTAATGAAATTATGCAATTTTTTTTTATGTTAACATGCATGCTACCTGAACTAACAGCTAATAAAGAAACTAATGCTGTTGTCACTGCACGCACGATTGCTGTGTTGTGTTGGCGTGTGTTACAGGATCTCATTGCCCCTCAGCCAACCCCTTGAGGACACACCTCGCTTGTCTCGCTCGGCCTCAACCTCACCAATGGTTGTGCAACGTGACCGCTCGCCATCGAGAAGATCTTCAGCAACTGTCCTTGTAAGGCAGGGGACTAGTGTAGAGGAGGGCGACAGTGACAGCAGTGATGAGTCCCAGGCCCTTGGGGATACGTTTATTTTTACAAGGTGAGTGCCATGCCCTTGGAAATATGTTTGTGTACAAAGTGTGAGCTCCAGACCCATGGGAAAATTATTATTTCTAAAAGATGAGCCAAAGGCCTTTATCTGACACGTTTTTTGTAAAAGATCGCACATCCAAACCCTTTTAAAATATGTTTGTTTTATAATGTGAGTCCCAGGCCCTTTGGGAAAAACATTTATCTAACCAAGGTTGGTCCCAGGTTCTTGAGGAACTTATTTTGTAATGATCAGTAGCTATAGGTGTGACCTTAATTTCAGTCACCAACCACAACTTAGTGTTCAAGTCTTGCTAGCACTACTTCCGATTTTACTGAAAAGTTTCAGTTTCCAGAGCTTGGATGAGAGAGTTTTTTACCAATGATCAGAATTGAAAAGGAAGTGTTTTCCTATAGGATGTGGTTGTGGGAAAAAATTGTAGAACTTCACTACATATTGTCAAACACTGAAACACAAATTGGCTAAGGTAACTCCCCATTGGATGGTTGGAGGAGTTTTGATTTAGAAGGGCTAGCTATAGTGTTTATGTCACTCACCAGATTAAAGTTAAATTCATCTGTAGATCTAGAGTGATGTACAAAACCTCTGAAAAAACTGATGACGTCCAGACTTTTCATTCGCCTGTACTAAACTATCTGAGGAACAAGACACACCAATTTTTTTTTTAGCATGTTGTATAAATCAAAGCCAAATTTATGTCATCCAATAGTTGGAACAGAATCGTTTCAAACAAATGCTACACGTAAACTAAGCGTAAGAATCTAGATGACTGATCACACAGGTATTCTTTCTTCCAAACAAGTTATTACCTTTAAAGCTCAAGCAGAGATTTGCTCAATGTGTTTTTGAGGCTTTGATGCTGGAAACAGTAAAATCGTCATTTTTAGTGTACTTATATCCTTTACCTCCAAATAGTGTGTACATATGTGAAGGATCGGTGGAGCGGGTTACAAGGAAAGCAAGTGGCACTAGTGAGGGAGGAATGGTTCATGAAACAGTGGAAAGGTAAGACCAATATTAAATTTACAAACAATAAGACAAAATTAAACCAAGAGCATTACAAAACAACTTGACATAATAAAATAAAATGCAATACAGTACAGTACAAAACAAAACAATACAGTGCAATGCAGCACAACATAACATAGTACAATTCGACTTAAAACAATGCTTGTTTCCTGTAAAAATACGCTATTGATAGGTGAGGATGTGATTGTCATGGAAGTGGCTAAAAGGAGACTGCATCAGTTAATATAGTTTAATTTGTTATAATTCTGCACAAAAAACGGCACAATGAAAATAAAGTGGAAAATGAAAATAAGTTATTGTATCTACTATAAAGAAGAACGCTTAGTAAAAGTCTATCAAGTATTGTAATGACTGAGAACTAAGGAATTTCCCTGTAATGAAGTGAAAAATTACAGTCATAAGAAGTTTTAGAAAAAAGAGGAAAAGTTTTATAAAACCAAAAAAACGTTAGTTGGTTGATTTGAATCATGAAAACCTAAATGAAATTCATCAAAAGTGACTAAAATGTGTATGAATAATGGAACTTAAATGGTCATGGAAAAATTGCCTATTTTAAAGAAATTGATCTAGATGAAATCATAGGAAGATATTAAGAATTTGAAATTGTTAATCAAAATTTAAGAAAGTAATTTAAAGTTAATGAACTTTGGCAACAATGATATAGGTCTTCTAAAAGCTATTTACATCTAGGAAAAATGGTTTAGTTCATGGAAAAGTTACAGCATTTTAGAATTACAAAGATTTCTGGAAAAAGTGACTTAGCTCATGCATCATGGTTTGGAGTTAAGCAAAATTTGTCTATAGATGTTTCAACTGACTGTTTTCTTTTTTTTAGATACTTGTTTCTGTTCAATGACGTGCTCCTTCTAGCATCGGTAAGGAATATTCTTTTGTGTTTTTGAAAACTCTAATTTAAATGAGATTTTATGGTGAAATACTTGTAAACCTCGAGTTTGCCTCAAGCTAAACTTATGTATCTGTTTTAATCAAAGTTGTTCTATTGTGTCGTATTATATTATTGTATTGTATTTTCCATGTATATCTCGATCTGTTGTGGTTCAATTTTGTCCAGGGTTTTACTTTTAATTTCCTTTGTTCCAAACTCATCATCATACGGTACAATTACCAAGAACAATCGAAAAGAAATTTTTATCCGAAGATGAAACTGAACCACAAGATAATACCATCTCTTTATGCTTTTGTTGCATGTATGGGAAGTAATTTTTCAAGATGTTTTCAGTCTTCAGGGAAAAAGAACTACAAACTGAAAGCCAAAATCCCTCTTGCAAAGTGTTGGGTAACAAGCTCCAATGTGTACTACACCAACCCGCCAGAAACAAGTGAGTAGATCTTGTTTTGGGGATTTTAAAACAACTTTTGGATCAATGCACTGCAACACATTGTTTAAATATGGTGTATTTTCTTGTTTTACTCTTTGTGGCTCTGCTTATCGAGCCACTTTGCCGGCGCTATGTAAAATAATAAATAAGTAACCATCCACACATTGTCCAGGCACCAGGATGTACCACATGTAGAATAGACTAGGGTTAAGTGCTTGCTTGCGATTGGTTCAGGCAGATCAGGTGAAGATCAGACATTCCTCGATCCTGACTGCGCAGAGCCACATGAGATCCTCAACTTTCTATTTTATGGCATTGCCTGTTTTAACAATCCAGAAATGAGATATTTCCACAAAGATAACCCCTCATTTTGTTTGGTAGTGTTTTTACTAGGTTCTCCAACTCAAATCTACAAGTTCTTGGCACCATCTGCAAAAGCGAGAAAAACATGGGAGAGGGATTTGGACAAGAGCATTGAGAAAGAAAAAATGTTGTTTTTTCAGGTACATTTAGAAAATAATTTCACAGCATTTTCATGTTACATTTGTTGGGGCTGGCATACTAACGTTGATATATAGAAGAGATTGTGTTTTGCTGGGGAGGGGACAATGTATGTAGCAAGGTGTTTTAGGAGAACTTGGGAGGTGAGAAATTCCGGAATATTTCAAAAATGATTGATTTTTAGAGCTGGTTGCATCCAGCTGCATGAAGCCAAGACTTCTCTTAGTTTGTGCCATAGATTTTTTCTCAAGTTAAAGAGGCTAATTTTGCTAAGTACTCTTGTTGTATGATGTCTCTAAGGGATAAAAAGATTGTAGTTGTTTGAAAAGCAATCAATTAGTAGTGTAGGGGTTGGCGAAGTGGTAAAATCTCTGCCTCCCAACCCTGTACATGTGGTCCCCAGTTCAATCCACAGCCTGGTCAAGGGTTAAATATTTGGGTGACCTTTAATTGTTCCCCTTAAAGTTTGCTCAGCTTTCCATCCTTTCGAGGTAGGTAAAATGAGTACCAATAACCGTGGACTGCTTTGAAACAGCTGCCCAAGGCGCCTATGTATGCTTCAAATGTTCAGCTTGGGGTATACTGACCATTGCAAAGTGCTTTTGAGCATATACATAAATTTATGGAAAGGGGCTATATGATTGTCACTTTACTTTTTCATTACTTTTAGCCATTGTATTCGAAAGTACTGTTAAGTGATACTTTGAGTATATAATTATTATTATTTTTATAACTCTATATTCTACTGTTCTTAATAGCTTAATAAGTTTGTTTCTGTGATGGCTTTTCATTGTTTGTTGCCTACAGTCATTTGAAAAGTTGCCAGTTCCTGATGAAGTGTATCTCGCTGCCACAGTGGAGGCAAAAATTGACTATCAGCGAGCATGTGACGGAGTTGGTAAGTTCTTCAATTTTTATCACTGAGCTCTTGACATCTCTCCTTGGTGAAGGTCTTGTCATATGTAGAAGATTTCACCACAGAATAAACTTTTGAGCTTATCTTTATGCATCCTTTTGACCCCAGAGCAGAGCCAAGTGAGAGCAATTAAGAGTCTACTGTGCTCATTTAGCTCAGTGTGTCAAAAACGAAAAAGGATTCAGGATTGCCTGATTAGCCCTTATATTTGTAAATCCTTCACCTTCCACTGTACAATCAAAAGTTATGTTGAAAAACTTGTGATTTTTTGTGCAAAATAAATCCGTTGAAACCATTGATCTGAAATGCGCCTTGAAATTTAACTATTATAAGTTTAAGACAGGCTTGTAAGTACACGCCACATCCCTCTTCTGTTTGCTGACAGTTTTTGCCTACTTTTAAACAGTAGCACAAATTATGGTTGTTCGGTAGTCTAAACATGTCATGTTTTCTCTTTCTTAGCATTATTACTGGTTTAGTTTTACATCTCATCAATGAATTATTTGTGCAAGCTGTATGAAAATCAAATCAGCTTATGTTCAGCTTAATTATGTTCGTCTTTTTTAGAATTAAACTTGCGACATGGGGAAGAGGTCTTGGTAATTGGATTCATGGATGGTGACCAGTGGCATCCGGTGAGTGCACTTGACGGCAGAAAATTGAAATTCTTTCGAATGGGAAAAATGCTTGTGCAAAATTAGCAGCTAACCTAAAACATCATTTCTTTCTTTCTTTCTTTCTTAGGGACTATATCCTTACTCTGTGTTTGAACAAGGCAAAGAGTGGTATGTTGACCTCCAAAATTATGTTGTGAAGTTGTAGAAGCAGTAGAAATCCTTGTTCACTTAAAGAACTAAACGTGTCCTCTATCAAGTTTTAATGTATGAATGTAATATTATTAAACAATAACATATTTTATCCCAGGCCTACGAAATTTCCATTTTGGCTCAACAAAGTTTACAATTCTACTTCTTTTGAATTCCTCACCCCGGTCGTGTTCTTAAGAAGAGTAACTTTCGGCTGAGGTTGAGCTGTTCTTAAACTTTTTGGTGATTTTAGCCTAAAATGGTTCTTAAGTTCCTCTTATTTCCAAATGTTTCCAAACAGTGGATTACTTACCCGGAACAAGGAGGCGCTAAGAAATACGTGTTTGTTATTTCTTATTTCGGTATGTGATAAATAGAGAAAACTTCATGAAAAGTGTGCACGTACTATTTTTATTCACATCTCAAAACGCTGCTTTGTTAATGGCGTGTGGATTCTTTTTTACTATATTACGTGGTGTTGCATGTCGCTTGTGAATCGTGTCAAGTGAGACTCAACTGTTTTTGACGAGTTTTTCTATCCAGACCTTTTGAACACATTTCCTCTTCTCTCTCTAGGTGGCCAGGAATTCAGAAAGGAAAGTTTGGCTGGTTTCCCGGTAGGTTTTTGATCCTTTAAGAACTTAACTTTTAGTTACATAAATGCAGTTTGATCGAGGCCCAAATCATGTGGAGAAGAGTTGTCTGTAGCAAAAGGGTCCCTTGCACGCTTCAACTGCCCTGTATAGGTCAAGAAACAATCTAAACGAGTTATCAAAGAAACCTGAATTGACCCAGCTAGCTGTGTCGCCTGCTTTCAAAGGTAGGCTCAGCAATCGAAAGAGGAAAATTTCTAACGTAGTAAGCTATTTTGCACACCTACCCAGGTTAGTAGGGTCTCAGGGTAGATTCATCCATCTTAATATCCATCAAAATATTTTTCCCAGTACGACATTTTTCTCACCTAACCTGGTCAAGATCATCCTTCTTAGGAAAATGTTTTGCCGTACCTACCCAGATTAATTTTGTTAAGAAAAGGGAACAGGGGTAGGGTAAATCACCTACCCGTGTTAGTTTGGGCACAAAATTAAGCACCCCTGTAAATACCTAAACTCGCCAACCCGGATGATTTTTATCTCAAGTGAAGATCATCTTATCAGTCTCTTGGCTTACCTTATCTGGGTCAGTTTGATTAAGATATGGTGCAAAGGTATATTCGGCCTTGTACTAGAAGAATGTCTCGCTTAGCCTGAAAGTAAAATCACCCTTCTATATATACTCGAGAACCCTTTGGCATGTAAACATTTTTTGCAAGCCTTCGCAGGTCATTTTGCTGAATAAGGGTTCACAGCCTCTGTATTCAACTTAGAGAAACATTTAATAATCGTTTTTCTTGCTGTCCAGTGAAGAATAGGGTGCGTTTTCATGCTCAAGCTTTTTCGTCAGTTTTCGACCAGATTGGACTAACAAGAACCCATATTTTTCATTGAACAAGCGTGGGAGAACTGTTCTTTTCAGTACCGTAAATTACTTTTATAACCTTCCAGACTGGGGGCTTATTAGAGAGGGGGCCCCAGATAAGGTACCTAAGTACTATTGCTTGCAGAATTTAATGCCAAGACTGTCGTTGGCCCAGATACGATTGGCTGACGTATTAAACAAAGTTGTCACTTTTCATTGTAGCACAGTGTGTGACAGGCCCAGAGACCACAAGTCTTCACGTGACGGAAGAAGAGGTATTTATTACATACAGTTCGAAGTCTCAAGGGAAATTGAAATTACGAATTATCGGGGGTTCGAGTTATAGGGGTCAAGAATAAATACGCCACTCTCACCCTTAAACAGCTTTAGTTGTTCTACTTTCAACATTTTAGTGAGCATTTCGTTGTTTCTGGACATATTTTTTAAGTGTTTTCATCAGCATAACATTTTTTTTCTAACTTCTAACAAAAAAAAACATGACGGTTAGCCTATGGGTTTTTTGAACATATCCGCATAAAAGTATTTTAAAAATGCTTTCTGAACTGTATTAGATAATTGTAAAGGGATTAACGAGAAGTGAGTTGTTTTCACGTCAAAATATGAACTGTTTTGGAACGTAATTATTTGATTAATAGACCAATTTCCGACAGCGTTTGTTCTTTTTCATTCAGCGAGTAACTTTACTTTGAAATATTGGGCTAAGATTTATACGTCCATGGGAACAGAATTTACTTCGAATTAGCGGAGTTCCAAACTATCCGAGTTCGAATAATCCGAAGTAAAATGACTAGGGAAAGTGAGGCAAAACCAAGGCAAATGAACTTTACTTTGATTTAGCGGGGACTTCCAATCATCCGAGTTTGAATTATCGGACTCCAGCTGTCTTCGTATTGTTATAGCATTGAAACCGATGCATTAGTGTTTACAGTTCCTCCATTAGTAGAGCTGCTTTAAGTATTTAGTGATGATACCTAATTATATTCTTGAAAAAAGCATTACATAAAGGCATGATAAGACTTTATATCACGAACCTTCGTGGTTAGCATAAAGTTCTGTCATCTTGTATTTAAGTAGGCATGTTCTTCAATTTTTGTGTACAAGACCTATTCTTTCCCTTTCCCATGGAGTATAATTAAGGTATCATTCATATAATACTGTTTGTTGGCAACTCATTCTTATTTGTGTTTCTTCAACAGCTGCATCCGATCCCAGCGGCTGTTGCCCTGAATCGTGTGAAAAGAACAATGCTACAATGGGTAATCAATTTTTTTTTGTTATTTGTTCAATTTTTTTTTTTGGCCTATTCTGATACTATTGTCGGTTTGTTAATCTTTTGTGATGCAGACAAAGAACGAAAACCTACCTATTCAGGATGTGAGAGTAGTAAAAATATACCGCCCAGATACTTCCTTCAAGGTTTGTACTCTTGTTTAAAATACCTTATACGGATCTGTATATCAACATTCGTCATATTGAAATGATACAAACTGAAAAAATCACAAAAATTTTCCACAATGTCTCATTTCTTGCCGCTGCAATGTAATAACCAATAGACTACCTACTCATCTATCTTTTCATCCATCTAATCTATCCATCTGTTTCTCTGTCTATCTATCTGAGTGTTTGCCTGTCTGTCTGTTTGTCTGTCTGCCTGCCTGTTTGTCTATCTGTCTGTCTGTCTATCAGTCTGCCTGTTTGTCTGTCTGTCTGCTTGTTTGCCTGTCTGTCTGCCTGTCTGTCTGTCTGTCTGTCTCTCAATATCTATTAAATTATTTTTTTTATTTCATCTGTAGACCTGCAAAGTTGAACTGGGTTTTCTTATTTCAGACTTATTAAGGTGAGTTGGTAATTGAGTCCAGTCTTAAACTTATTCAATTCAAAATTAACGTTAACAAAACCATCTTAAGATGTTTATGAACATTTCGAAATTTAGCACTTTTTATTATATAATTACAAAACACGTTTTCATTTCTACTAAAAACTTTATTTTTTAAACTAAACCTCTCAATCATTAATCTATTCAGACAGTACACCAAGCACAAGAGTTTCCGAGGTGTGAGCATTGACATAAGCATTCTCGAACTAGCGGAAGAATCAACAGATGGATCAGGTTAGTCAAGAATGTTATTTACAAAACTATAAAAATTCCTTTGTTTGAAGAGTAAGCACTAAAGCCGGTGACAAGATAGGGGTGATAGCAATCCTTTTGGTGATTAGAATAGGTGATAATGATGTAAACGATGACTGGTGTGATGATCATGACGGGACTGGTGTGATAGCAATGCTTGGTGTGGTAACAATGATGATATTGGTGACTGGTGTTGTTAGAAATAGTGTAGGTTAATATTTTACCAGTGACGTAAGGCTGATGTCAGCCAAAAAAGTGAGTTCGATCTGTGGAAAATGGAGAAGTGTGACAAGCGAACTGAACACTGATAATATCAACTGTGCGATCAACTGAACATAAGCGTGAATTAAAATTGTTGTGAAAACATTTGCGACAAGTGGCACCCCCGGTGGGACACGAATTATCTGAGAAAATGTC